>BDJD01003756.1:9018-26398 GCA_002564525.1 Rosa multiflora | reverse complement strand
GTAGCTCCACTCTTTGTTTTTAAATTTAGATTCCAGGCTTCAACAGGGTTCTGTACTTTTAGCCTTATGGTGTATAGTACTTTCGCTACAGATCTCTATTACTAAAATGAGATATTGCCACATCTTGATGCTATCCCAGTCAAGGGAGCTGTTGCTAGATCTTTGCGTAGTTGGCTTCAAGCAACATCATTAATATGGAAATAGGCATAGAAAGTGAGGATATTTCTTGTTCTTTTCGCAATTTATTGTATTAGCTTAAACTGTAGCGCCAACTTGATGTTATAGTCCAACATAAATTGTCATCTTTGTTTCTCAAATGAGTGGAGTGTTTCACACTGTAATATCTATTGCAGGGTTCTGTTGAAAGCAAAAATGCTGCTTCCAGAGAGTTTCTTGGTCAGTTAAACTTGTCTTTGGCTGTTTGGGGTGCCAAGCTACCAATGGATGTGAGGTATGTTTAACCTGGGATCACTGTTGCATGCATAAGAATGACCATTTTCTTTATGTTTTGTAAGACGCTTTCGCTACAGATCTGTTAGTAGTCTAAGGGCATCTATAATGCCCTGGAAAGTGTTGTCATTGCTTTTCTTTTCGAATTCGTCAACACCTTTAAGGCCTTCAGTGGAATTGCTTTTTAACTCTGAATAAAGATTTGTAGTAGCTCCACTCTTTGTTTTTAAATTTAGATTCCAGGCTTCAACAGGGTTCTGTACTTTTAGCCTTATGGTGTATAGTACTGTCATAGATTAGGTTTTAGGTATAGAGATTGAGGCAGGTTGAAAACAAAACTTTTAGCAAACACCGTTCAAACGCGGTTATGTGTTGTGTATGTATATGTATATATCTAACGGAGAAAATACTTTATTATCTCAGCATGGATGTTGGGTTATCTGTCCACGTTGGGCATGCTTTGCTTTGTCATGATTCTTGTGTTTCTCACTGATTGGAAAGTTCAATTAATTAGATGAAATTGGATGACTGACTGAATGGCAACAACTTAAATAATTGTTTCAAGATATATGTCATATAGAGAGCACCATGAGCATTTCTCTTTTTCACTTTCCACAGTGCAAATGGTTGGTATTTGGTAATGCTCAGTTAATTATTTCTTTGTTTCTCTAATTTATTTTTTAAGTCTTATGTAAATGTCTTTTCCGTCATCTCCCCCTTTTTTGGGGGTTCTGATGAACTATACTGCATTGTTCTTCTACAACTTTGTAACAGACTTCTTTATTGTATTTAACCGAATGTAATAATCTATACATAGATTACTTGAAAAATATATACCCTTGTTTTTGGTGGTATAATTGCTGAATTAAATTATAAACTTGACATTATTACCAATGTGTTACAGAGTCGTCTATTCGAAGATGGCGGATGAAATATGCAACTTGCTTTTGTCTGATATTAGCGAGGGCCCAACACGAGATGTTCAGTTAAGTTGCTTTGACACCGTTTTCAGTGCGCCCATACCTCAGGACCTTCGCTCAAATCATTTGCAAGATGTAGTGTCTCTCTTCACATGCTTTCTATCCGAAGTTGCTACATAGGTAGGCCTTCCCCTTTATGCAGGGGCTTAAAAAAATCTGGGTGCTTTTTATTGAGAAGTTGGATAGGCATTGATCAAGGCACTTCGTTTGACTTGAAATTGTAAGAAGGCTACAGCACTAAATCATAATTTCATTGCACTTTGTTTGTTCCCTTCCATTTTTCATTTTCTTTTTTCCCATTTCTTTATAAAATTGTTGACGATCACTTTAGGGCGAATATTGTTAGGTAGTTTAAAACGGAGAGCATACACAGTTAAGTCACTTAGCGGATGACTCAGAGTTTGTCTTGGTGGAGCCTGTGAATCCTAGACTGTTTGATTAGGATTAGGTAGCGAGGTTATTACTAGGCAATAATTGATGATGAATCCGTGTAGCAAGAAAGCTAATTACTGGGTTGTGAGGTTTTCGGTTAACCATATCAAAACCCATTGCTTGTTTTATGTAGTAGTCACCAAAGCCCCTCTTATTAATATTGTTTCGTCGTATTCATGAAGACAATTTTCTTACTATAGAATAGGATATTATAATTTGTGAGAACACAGGTTTTATATGATTCATCGTTCCAATTATTGTACTATACCAGTCATAACCATAGAGCTTTCTCTGCATGATAACATTTAGGTTTAACACTGCTGGTTGTTCAACCTTGTCACTTGGATAGATGCATTCTTTACCTCAGGTTGCAGTTAGACTTGGTTCCCCTTGCTTCTGGACTCGGGGGTGAGTTTTGAAGCCTGTTTATGTCAAGAATGTACTGAAAATATTTTACCAAGTAAATTGAACTACATTGAATATAGTAAGAAGCTCTGTATTTGGAAGGGTCTGGAGCTTGTAGCATTTCTGAAGGTGTATTTTGATTGTTTCCTTGGTTCATTCTGCTGTCTTCCCAACCCTTTTCAGAGCCTCACTCATCAAACCTGCCAACGATGACTTCAATTTTGAATACTTAAACAGATAGAAGATTAGAAATAAAGCCACCTTTAGGCTTGTTAATATTGCTTCGTCACATTCATGAGGGTCTCATTTGTCATAAGATGATGTAAACGAGGGTACATCTCATAGGCTGTGCATTGTGTGCCAATCTCCCAGCTAGCTTATGAACAGTTTAGCGAGGAACAGAGGAGTCAATTGCTCTGGTTCCATTGCTCCAATGCAATTCCATCAGTGGCCTTCCAAAATGAAAGTGTTATAACTCTTTGATGGCGAACTATTCAAGATGTAGGATGTTTTTTTATATTTATTTTATATTTTGAGGAGAAACTTAAAAAAGCTTTCATTGCACGAAACGATCAAATACAATCTAGAGCTTCCTCAAGAAAAGGAGGAGCTGAAGTAAACGAGAAATTACAATACCATTTAGCAAGGGTATGAGCCACACCATTGCCGTTATGACAATGAGTGAAAGAATACCCCGGTAGTTGTGAGAAAAGAGAAAAGCTTGGAAACATCTTGGTATACTGGACGAAATGCACCACAATACTGTTCCCCACAATTTAAATGGAGGGTTTGAAAAAACTATGTAGCCAGTGAACACAACCAGTTGTTTCTCTACCTCCACTTACTAAAACTTTTGAATCACAACCCTTGGCTTCTGCAACAGTTCATGATCTTGATCATAACGATTTTGTAGTTGAGCAAGATCAAGTACTACCCTTGCAGCAACAAGATCAAGCTCAAAACATTGTTATGGAACCAAAACCAGAAATTGTAGAACCAAATACACCACTTCGAAGGTCACGGAGTAGAGAACCAGTTCATGATCTTGATCATAACGATTTTGTAGTTGAGCAAGATCAAGTACTACCCTTGCAGCAACAAGATCAAGCTCAAAAACATTGTTATGGAACCAAAACCAGAAATTGTAGAACCAAATACACCACTTCGAAGGTCACGGAGTAGAGAATCTAAATTTGGGGGGAAAGATGATGATTATGTGGTATATTTACAAGAGGTGGAGCAAAATCTTGCAGATGATAGTGATCCAACCACTTTTCATCAAGCTGTCAATAGTGATCAATCTAAAAAGTGGTTATCAGCAATGGAGGATGAACTTGATTTGATGAAGAAAGACGTAGTATGGGAGTTAGTTGAACCAGATACAAGTCACAACCCAATAGGTTATAAGTGGGTGTTTAAAACCAAGAGTCATGCACATGGAACTGTGTAAAGAACTAAAGACACAAGGCAATGTTAGTAGCAAAGGGGTTTACACAGAAAGAGGGAAAAATGCAGTCTGAGAGTTAGTTGAACCAGATACAAGTCACAAACCAATAGGTTGTTAGTTGTTACTGGGTGTTTAAAACCAAGAGGGATGCACATGGAAATGTGGAAAGACATAAGGCAAGGTTAGTAGCAAAGGGGTTTACCCAGAAAGAGGGTGTGGATTACACTGAGACTGTTTCTCCAGTGTCCACAAAGGGTTCTTTCAGAGTAATCATGGCATTAGTGGCTCATTTTCACATAGAATTGCATCAAATGGATGTGAAAACAACTTTCTTAAATGGAGAATTAGAGAAAGTAATTTATATGAAGCAACCTGAAGGGTATATTCAAGCTGGAAGCGAAAATCTAGTATGTAAATTGAGAAAATCAATTTATAGATAGCAAGCATCAAGACAGTGGTATAAAAAGTTTGATTCTGTGATTTCAATCCTTTGGTTTCACTGAAAACATTGTGGATGAGTGTGTATACTTGAAAAAAGTGGGAGGAAATTCTATTTTTCTTATTCTCTATGTAGATGAGATTCTTCTAGCTAGCAGCAATGTCAAATTACTCAAGGACACTAAAATCTTTCTGTCGAATCATTTTGACTTTTGACATGAAAGATTTGGGGGAAGCATCTTATGTCCTTGGCATAGAGATTAAGAGAGAGAGAGAGAGAGAGAGAGAGAGAGATGTTCGGGTTGTCTCAGCTAAATTATATCATAAAAGTTCTGAAAAGGTTTGGAATGAAGGGTTGTGCATCTGGTGAAGTTCCCATGTAGAGGAGATAAATTAACAAAGCAGCAATGTCCCAAAAATAGTTTAGAAAAGGATGAAATGGAGTCTAAACCCAATGCTAGACTTGTGGAAGTTTGATGTATGCACAGGTCTGCACTACACCTGATTGTCATTTGCAGTTGGAATTCTTTCTAAATATCAGTCAAATCAAGGTATGGCACATTGGGTGGCTGGGAAGAAAATTCTCAGATACTTGCAGAGGTTATGGTTTAAACTTCTAGAATCCAGAAGTGTACAGTAAGACTTCAAATATATGATATTAAGTTGATACATATTTTCATATGGTGGTTTCATCATCAGTTGTTGGATATAAGTGGAATACATGAACTCAAGTCAGTGGCATGATTCTGGTGTATATTATCTTAATACATTCATTCTCTTGCTCTGCACCAAAGATTGCATTTTGACCATATCTGAATAGAATCTGGTGCACACCAAGGTTATTGCTTGTTCTTAATATTTGGGTTCAATTGCTATGAGTAGACTGTGATTGTCCAAGTGGGAGATTGATTAAATATTTAATTTAAGTAACATGGAATATGATTGTTATCACCCACTTATGCAAAATCTATCAAATGGTTATGGAAATATATTAATGATAACTTTTGGTTACTTATCTGATATGAAACGTGTGGTAAATAGAAGTGATCGAGTTGCTTATGACTTCTACTATGGGAAGAGTCGAGTGTTCAAGCACTCTAGTCCCTGCATTCTCTACGTTGAAATAGAACATTCAGTCCTTCCCCATAAACAAGGAGTTCATACTTAGAGATCTGCAGAGGGCGATTGTTCATTTTGCTGACTTCATGGATCCTTCAGGTATGAACATTATTCTATTCCCTATACTGTGTGTGTGTGTGTGTTTGTAATTCATTGAATCGTGTGCGTATATATATCTATCAATTGATCCAGTGCTTGTTCTTGTTACAATATACATATAACACCAAGGTGTCTATCGGCACACATGAAATCATCATACATGATTGTTGCTTTTTGCAGTTGCAAATACCAGTTGTATTCTGTGATCTATTTACTCATGCAATTCTACTAGTTGAGACTTGAGAGCATAATATTTGCTGCATTTTTTGGAGCATAAATCTGCGCAACCTTCTGCTTCTCCTGCAAGTGCAAATCAGCAATTTAAGACTACTTTTAAGTTTAACATAATTAGAAAATTAGGAAATAAGATGCAAAAAACAATGAACACAAGATATGCATGTCTGCAAATCCTGGGTTATGTTTCTCAAAGACCATTTAAGTAGGTTAGTTACTACATAATCTGCAAAAAACATCTAACAGCTGTGATTTTGAATATGAGAGCTAAATGGTAGAAGGACCAATGGTTTTGTAGAATAATAGCATCCAAACCGAAACCAATTTATCATGAGTGGAGATTGATCCCCTATCATACCCTAGCCTTCTTTGATACTGTGTAGAATTTAGAACTTCCTTGGCTATAGATTAGTATATTGCTATCTAATTAAGGTTTTGAATTCTTGGTCAATAATTTGATATGCATGTAACACATATACCAGAGTTGATGTTGGTGCACATGGAAGTTGTGCAACCAAGGCTGCAGTAGTAGAGAGGCTCCGGCAGCAACTTCTTGCAATTTTTCAAGCATTCTGCAGTACAGATTGGGCTGGTTTTAGAACCTGCACATTTGAGTGTACATTTAATTATGCAGAAAGGTGACTGAGCTTGCACTTCAGACACCAAAATCACGATCATCAGGACCATAAGAACATGCACAAGTCTCCTGGAGCTATTTCCTTCCATTATTTCTCTATCCCTTTCCTTTCTTTCTATTGATAATCTGAGACACTCCTAAATTCCTCAGAAGCAATCTTTTTAAAGGCCTAAACCTTAATTAGTTATGAAACAACTCTTTTCACCTAAAGTTGCTTTAACATTAATATCTCACCATAAACTTTAGTTTTTGTATTAGTTGACAATAGGATTTTACCTGCTCTTTGCCATGATTGAATATCTGGTTGTGTATTCAAAAGTCCACCCTTGAACTCACCCATGGATTTTATCATAATCAAGTGCAGAACATCTTTTTGCCACAAAATCCTTTTTGCTAATTCAGACATTCATTTCAACTGGTGATTCCTTCCATTAATGCATTTTCTGAATTCTGAAGGTCTTGAGTATGCCAGGGTCCTCTCTGCTATTATATATCCCAAGGAAAAGATAGTGCATTGCTATATGCCCTGTGAGGTTCATTTATATCAGTTTCATGCAGATCTGTCTTTTAATTTACTGGAGCACTGCTAATCTACTTACCAAAACTTCTGGCAGACACCATTTAACAATTTTCATTACTTGGTTCAGTTGTTGACAGACCAAAAAAAAAAAAAATGCATTTGTAGATCAAATTTTTGTGGCATGCGAAGATGCATACTATGCTTTGCAGAAGGTGATGATCGATTAACCACAAGTGGGCTAACCTGAGAATTGTCTGGTTAGAATGCAAGTAAGCAAGTTTTGATCTGTAACAAACTTTACTGACCTAACTGCAAGCACTGTAAACAGATTATGCTAAAAAAAAAGCTAGATATGTGATTATGTATCACTAAAAGAAAGTTAGGTAGAGGCAACCTTCATAACAGAAGAAAGTAAACAAGATTGAAATATACAGTTGAAGTCGCATGTAATTATGTACCGGGTGACTCACATGGAAGGGTACCTTAAATTAGGCGATTAAAATTCATGTAAATTTCAAATTGTCTACTTTAAAATATGATCGATATTGGTGATAAAGCATGTCTCTCAGAGTAGTAATGGCTTACCTGGGACATGTAGTTCCAGGTACAAACAGTTCCTGAATGAAAATTTGCTAAGAGTACTGCAGAAAACACCACTATGTACATGCTAAGTTTGTCCAGTGAAATTGTAAAACTAATGCAATGTCAATGTCTTCTGATATAATGACAAGATTCAAGTATGAAGGAGTTGGAACTGACGTGGATAGTAAGGTTCATAGCTGAAAGAGCTCAGCTGTTGTCTATTTATTTGCAGTAAGATTGCTAGAGAACCAGATATAAGCAATCAATGTTACCTCAGGAAAGAAGTTATGTAAAGCGCACAAATTTGTATCCAATGGTCGGCCTATGTTAGTACTAACTACTAAGTATCAACTTGTACATTCAGTTCTGTTAAATTGTTTCCTGAAAATTAACATACATTATCTAATTGTTTCATTGCTTGGGCTTAATGATGATTCATGCTTTATGCCCAGCCTTAGGCTCATCTATTCTCAACTTGCTATTACTGTTTCGATAAATGCTTAGAGTCGTTTTCATCTACTGAAGAGCTAATGTGAGATGAGAGTCCACGTACATTTCAAATTGCTCTTTCAAATACTGATGTCAACTGTTATGGATTCAAGAGTCCCGTCCTTGAGTTATAAGATCTCTGAATCCCAAACCATGCGAGGATTTTACTATCTGAGTGCATGTCTTTCATTCATGGTACTTTTAATTTTCTTGATTAGAATGATAATTCCTCCCTTGGGATATATGTAGAAATTGTAATTCATTGATTTGTACATTTACAATGTTTACAATATATAGGAGAAGCAGCATCAGTTTTGCAATGCCGTAATAACTACATTTAAAACAATATCAAAACTGATCCTAAATTGATGCACAGCAGTATAGGCTACAGCTATCTATATTTGTAACAAAATCAAAACTGATCCTAGATTAATGCACAGCATTATAGCCATATCAATGGCTAGTGATTGAGGAAGATTGATTATCTTTAACAATATATTCCAACTTAATGGTACTTGAACCAAACTACTCATCATGCATGGAAATTGTAAATAAGGATGGAACTTGCAGTTCATCATCATATAGGAGAACTCCCTAATTTCTAACTCCATGAAGCCAGAATAAGGCTTATGACTTAGAAATTTCAATCAATATTGAATAGAAGCGGTTGATTATATTAAGAGATCCTTTAAGATTTATTGTGATAATGCATCTGCAATGTTTTCTACAAAGAACAATAAAAGATTTAAGCCCAAAGAAAATGCATCCCCCGCCCTTCTCTGAAATTTCACGAGCCCATACCACTACGTTCCTCTTACAGTGAGTTCCATCAATTATTGATCAACCATGCCATACTTCAAATAGCCAGACCAGCCATATATATATCCCAAATTATGGTGATGTCTATCAATTGCATTTTAGTGATTATAGCGAGGGACTTGGGAAACCTATCGACCTATTTAAGCTAGTATATTGGGACATTTTCAATTGCCAAAAATTGCTCATTTCTATCACATGCATTGACTGATTAATTTCATTCTGAAAGGACCAACGAGTTAGAGAATTGGGTTCTATAAATTGTGAAAATGAAAGAAATGCAACTTAATTCTTACCATAGCCCCTACCCAACAAATAAATAAAAAAAACATAATCAACTCCAGACTAAAGATCATCTCCAGACTAAAGGTCCTATATCCATAGCTTTAAGAACTGTGAAAGCAACTCCCACATTCTATTCCAACATTATCCGATTCCATGTTTTTCTTTTCTAATGTATTCACTAGCTTTATATCACTATTAACCAATGAAGCCGATGTGTTCTTGACTTCTAATACCAAATGATCGAGAGTGAGACCCTCCTCTTGTGAGGAGATAAGGCCTTCCAAGATGATTTGGTCTTTGTCACCATGAGTTGTACATTCGTCAAAGGTAGGTTTATTACGTTGGGGTCCAGATTGGGTCGTCGACCATTCCACTTGCAGCATTTGTGCGAACAACCTTGCCACCATTTTCCTTAGTAGAAACATCAATCATTACAAGAAGCATGACAGGAACAGATTCAGAAAAATTCATTAACAACTGAACAAATTACAACAATTAATCCGTCACCCCAACTCAGAACATTATGCTTATGAAGTAGACGCTAATACGTACTAGACCAAATACTGCTAGACAATAACATTTCCACCATAAAGAGAAAAAAAAAAAAAAAGTAAAATTAACAGTGTAACGTGCGGATGAAAAATATACACAAAATAATACGTATCATCATTTTCCGGATAAACCACTGTAAGTGGCTTAGTGGTTCTTGCCTAGTTGGGTGTGCTACCCAACCTAGGTTCGAACCTCAAAGCTGTCAAAGTGGTCAGACACTATGCTGCAATGCACAATTGGGCCTACGAAGCCTTTGAGTTCCCCTTGACAAAATTAAAAAAAAATAAAAAATCATTTTCCGGATCATATAGACGATCATCTTCTATAATTCTTGTGTTAAAATTGACATCTATCCATTTACAACATGCACGCATGGATTACTTTGTTTTATGATCAATACATAGTTCGATGTGTAGAGTTAATGATTTTTTTTATCATACTCGTGATACAACACTTTTTTTTGTGTTATTTGAGCTCTCATCCACCAAACACCATGTTAATCAAGTTATCAAGTATAAAATTATGAGTGGAACATTCAACCAAAACTATACCAGTAGTTTCTCCATAGTAGCGGAACTAAATAGTTGTCATTAGAGGGGCCAAACAAATTAACAATTACAAAGTTTTTTCACCTATGATGTTTTATATTAGAAAATAAATTGATTAATCATAACTCTTAGAACAAAAAAGGAAATGAACTAAAAATGGGAGTAAAGTGATATGTTTTAAAAATATTTAATGCCATTGATTTTGAAATTCTAAATATTATGGTCTCTAACCTCATCTAATTACAATTTATTTAAGGAAAAATTAAATTAGATAGTTTCTAACTTTATTCTTGTATTAAATTGGGAGGCCATGTATAGAAATTTGTTGTGTTTATCTAACTATTATACGTAAATAGAATAATATAAGGAAAATATGACTATTTTTTTTCTTCTTCTAATGCATAGATGTCTGTTTTGGTAATTTAACCTACCTACAAAATCTAATTTGAAATATAAAATAATAGGGATGTGTATTAAGTGATTAGGCGTGTGTATTTAAAATTCACCCATCGGGTGTGTTTTGTTCTAGTTTTTATTATGCGAGCCGAGGAAATTATTTTGATTCAGTCTATCAAAATTTAAGTTTTTGTTTATATAAAAAAAAAAAAAAGTACAAGTTTTTAGAGCAGGTGGATGGTCATCATACATTGTGACAGTGTCTTGTTTCAGTATGGCCAAGACCCGATCAAAAGTTGCGTTGCATATGATTATTTTCTTCTCTACGTGTTACACAAAACCCTACTAAGGCTACTATCATGTTTCCTTTTTTTTTTTTCTTTTTCCTTTTTTTTTTTAGGATGAGTCTAGTTAGACCTTTCAATTTGCTATTTGGACCTTCTCTAATTTTTATAAAAATTTAATCACTATTTTGCCCCTCTTATAGAAAATACAAGATTTTGGCCCTCATATATCCAAAAAAAAATTACAAGTGAATATTTTGCAGCCGTGTGCAATCCTAACAGAGAAGTTCGAATGCGATATGTTTACACTATTTATTTGCAGATCCAATATGTTTTCTCCGTCATCTCTCTCTATCAAACTTAAGGAATTATGAATTAATTTATATTTAATCTTTCATTCAGCAACTATAACAAAGGCAGTCCAATGGGTTAATAAATCTGATGAGTAACAGAGGCAGCGAAAATCAGTATTCTACAATCCTTTATTAAAGAAATATAATTTCTATTATCATTATCAACATGCAAGCTTTGCTCTGCAACCAAAAAATTAACTCAAACCAATTCCTGCTCATTTGTTTTTGGGCTGGCGCCATCTACCAAATCACGGAAGCTTTGCAGTTAGCCTTAATTGGTACCTGACAACCAACTCGAGCTGAAGATATAAATGGATGGAATAGGAGGTTGATAAAATGGAATTCAAATATGTAAAATATAAATAAGGGTAAATTAGAAAATTAGATGAACAAAAATAAAGAAGGAAGTATAAAAAGCAAATTGGGATGTCTGAATAGAACCACCCTTTTTTTTATCACACCTACTATCATGTTCTATTCATCTTTTTTATTTTATTTTTTCACTTTTCTTTTCTTTATTAAGAAATAAATACTAAAAAAATTATTTTCCTTTGCAGGGTGTTTTTATGTATAGGCCCTCGTCCCACCGATCACCGTTTGATGACACAATTTTTAGGGCAGCAATATAAAATCTTATTTTTCTTTAGAAAATATCAAGAACTAAGAATGTTAGCAGTTAGGTATATCCCGATCTCATTTTCTAATGTCTCGGGTTATCAAAATTGAAGTTACAAGAAATTGAATCAATGCATTTTTTTTAGAAGAAACGTGAACACTTTCATTATTCATGCGCTGCCTGGCCTCCCACACCATGGAGCACCATGATTGAAAACGCAACAGTCATAATTTGAATGTTTGGGAGAGAATACGATCAGGAATGGAGGACCAAGAGGCAATAATACACAGGAATGGTGATGTCTACAGAAGGAAGAGATGAGAAGAAGGAACCGGGTGGAGTGAGGGAGAATGTAGAAACAACGATGGCCTGGCCGCTACGGACAAAGGTCCTAAGTACTATTGATTTAGCACCTATATATACTGAATCGATGCATTTCTTAGTCTAATGACAAAGGTCCTAAGTACGTATCATTCACACATTCAGCTTTAACTTTAAGAAAGAGAGCAGACAGATAATGAATATATTCTCTTCAGGGAACAATACCAAACGTATGTACGTAGTGTGAATTTGTGTTCACTTTATATCACTTCACATATGTAATGTAATACCTGACCCAGTAAAGTACTTGACCCCTTCTAATAACTACGTGTTGTAAGCTCCTAAAAACTCATAGAGAGTTAATCAATAAAGAAAGCAGTAGCTTTGTTCTCTAGTAATTTTCTTTTGCTAGCTTTGTTATATATTCTTGTTTCTTGTGAGTGAGACAGACATTGATCAAATCCATTAACATTGATATTAGTGTGAGCCAAAATATACACCATGGTCCATGGCAGGGCTTCCAAGATTTGTAGTGCTAAAATCCTTGAACCACAAATGCTTGTGTTTAACAAAAAATGTTCCAAATGAGCCAGCAGGGTTCATGAAGTGCATTAGAGAACAAGTTGTGAGTCCACAGGCAAAGTTTGAAGTGGAGATGGCAAAGACTGGGAATGGAATGGTGCACATAAGATGCTGCTACAACAACAAGTACTGGGTGACAAACCAGGCTGCCAGGGATGATACAGTTTGGATAGTTGCGTCCGCGGACAAACCAGAGGAAGACCAATCAAAAAGCTCCTGCACCTTGTTCAAGCCTAGGTTTGCAGAAGGCCAAACACAAGTCCGATTTATCCACGTCCAACTCCGGATCTCCGTATCCTTGTGGAAGAGTGCTACTACATCCGAGAATGCCTTATATCTAGGAGGAAGCGGCGATGTTTTCGAAGTTGTTGACTGGGAATCGCTGGTGATACTTCCCCCACGGGTGGCCTTCAAATCCTTAGAAGATGGCAGTTAACTCTGTTCCCGCTGGATCGAACGACACCCATATCAAAGGTTCGAGTCCAACTTGGATGTTGGAGATCCATTGGTGGCCAATGAGTTATTCGTTACTGCTGATGGAAGCCTTCGTATAAAGGACGGGCACTACGACAAATTCTGGAGGCGTAGCCCTAACTGGATCTGGGCTGATGCATCATCCGAATGTTAGAAGTTACACAAAATGAGTACTATAAACTATCTCAGAATAAGCACATGTAAACACATATACTGCAGATTGCATATTAGGATTGCTGTTGTAGTCGCATCCTAATTTAGGACTGCAAACCTATATCTATCCTAATGTCTGAAAATTAACATGAACATAAGATCAATTATGACAAATATAGGATTGATATGTTGCTCTGATCCTAAGTTAGGATGCGTGATATTGCAATCCTATGAAACAGTAAGTACATATATATATATCGCACCAAGCAATATAAATTGAAATCAAAGATAAAGAGATTGTAGAGACACTAACTAGATTCACTGCTCCTTGCATTGTTCTTCTCCTAGATTCACCCTTGATCTCATATTGTTAATGGGACAATTCGATTGAGGTGTGGTGCTCTAGCAGGGATCAATGCAGGCGTTGTTTATCCTTTATATCAGACAAAACAGTTATGCAGTTCCATCCATTAAGGAACTGCTGCATAACTTCCTTATCCTTGTCAGATTGGATTGATATTGATAACCACACAATTTGAAATTCAAATTCAAACAGATTTCAATATATATAAAACTATTTTCGATTACAAGTTTATATATACAACGTATTAGTATTTATTTGAACTCTAAACTTCTCAAAAATATCAGCTTAACTAGACAATGTTGATGTCTAGTTCTAATAAGGCTTTACAATCTCCCACTGAACTAGGCATCACACATAATCTATTGTATTAATGAGTTGTTTCTTAAGTGTGCACCAGAGTTCAAAAACACTATCTGTCCTCAAAGTTCTGTCAATTTTCCTGAACTACATTGAACTACAGAAGACTATAATGAATTAGCAAAACATTGATCTTCTGCAATCACAATATAGCAAGCAAAATTACAGGAACTACCTCAAGTGTGATTTGTACCTGTTTAATATTTACAGTAATCGATTTGTAACATATTTGATCCAAAATTATTTTCAACTAGATGAAGAGCTGTATTATCTTACTGATTTGGCATATCAGTATCAGGTTCTTCTGCATATGTACATATTCACTGATTTTGTATATCAGTATCAAGTTCCTTATATGTACATAGTTCTGCATATGTACATGTTCTACCTATACAGCCAATAAATGTTGAAAACTAATTTTACTCAAATGACAAAAGCCAGATGATAAATTCGCAAATGACTGATTAACTGAATAGACACATTATCAAATAGTACTAAACACAATATGTCCATACAAATGTATCACATATTGACATAATATATTCTCATTAATAATCATTGATGAATTGGAATAAACAAAAGGATGAGATATTTAAACAACATTATACAAACGATCTGTCACATCCATGCTCTCATGCCTATAGTTGCTAAGTTCAGAAATCTTGTCTCAAAAGACTTAAACTTGACTGCTTAATTCTGAATAAAGTATTGATGCATAACTCGATAGTTTAAGACCGATTTATGATGCATCACATTTGTTTATTCTGAATAACCATATCTTCTTGGTATGATATAGTAAAGGGAAGCAATAAGCTTACTATGAGTTTAGAATACTACAGAATGCATAATTTAATTCATGATCGAGACATATGACATCATTGAAGAAAATAGATCTATAAGAGAGAATTACAGCTATACTATGGAAGCAGATCATCATAAAAGTCATAAAATTGTTATGCCGAAATCAATCTGAAGGGTCACTGAATATAACATATAATCACAGCATATATAAACAAAAATAAACAACAATATATAGATAAGGTACAAAAGGAGAGTAGTATTGTTTCAATCCTAATATATGAGTGTAGCATTATTTGAATCCTAATATACCAGCAAAATCAAAATCACTGATAAACAAATGAAAATAACCAAAAAACTTGAGATTTCAACCTTAGGCCAAAAGTGTCACTGTTGCATGCTATCAACTGCCTAAGCAGTTTAGCAACCAGTCATTTCTTTTATGGTGACTAAACTATCCACCAGAAATGTATGTCCCATTATATCTCAATAGCATTTGGATCATTATGTTCATTCATAACATATATCTATAGAGTGTATATTACTGTATTACATTATGCTACCAAAGTATACGTGTTTGTGACTTGGACTATCTTACAATTGGTCAATCTTAAGTGTAAGACCAGAAACTGCTGCATTTACATTGTATTACATTATGCTGCCAAAGTAGCCGTGTATGCAAAGTTATATGCAAACTAAAGGTGTTTTCTTGATTATTTCATGCATCTTATACTTCCTGCCATCAAAGTGGTTGTTGTGTAAATGCATGAATTGATTCATTTGTTAACAGAAAACTATAACTCAAAAGTTACTAAGAGAATAAGTAATTGACCAAGAACTTACTCCCACTGTTCCTCACTTTACCTTTTCTAATACAATTTGAGAAGCAGATTTTAAGAGAACTCGATACATATACAATTTGGGACAATTAAAATCAAGTACAAGAAGAAAATAACTATGATAATAAAAACACATATACATGTATATTTCCCCCCTGTTTTTATTATTTATTGAACAAGAATTTAAAATGATGACCCATAGATGAGAGTAGTCTAAACTATATCTCACATGATAAAACAAATATAAACAATATCAATACTAAGACATTGAAGTCTACTGTATTGCTCTCTTATATGTCCATTACCAATTGTCAGAAATTACACTGTTCTACTGCTATAAATCAATCTTAGCATGAACACATGTAAACAAAGATTTCTATGTAAAAATATGTAGGAGTGCAGCAGTGATTGTAATTAGCATTTAGGATTGAAATATCATATATATCCTATGTATGCATATTGTATAAACTTTATGATATATAAAGCAATATAAATGAAATCACGTGCATCATTAGATTATGTATTCAGGCTTGGGATTGAAGTCGCTATATCAATCTTGTATTTGCAGAATACATAAATAACATAATACAAACATAACATACTTATATACGTGAACTATATTTAGGATTGCAGTAGTAAACGCATAGTATATTAGGATTGCAAAAACATATCTATCCTAATATTTGAAAGAACTATTTAGGACTGATATACTAGTCGTATCCTAATATAGGACTAAAACATCATATCTATCCTGATATCGGCAATGTATATAAACTGTACATATGTGAAGGAGTCTTACATGATGCGCTTGAATCATTCATCTTAGTTTGTACTCTCAAGTTCAACTCAATGTCACTTTACCATTTTCCGAAATTTGAGTCATTCTGTAGTGCAACTTGATTGATACTCAAAAGAAAATGCACAGGTGTATATGAAGTTGATCGATAAAATCATTCTAGTTTACCACAATACTAGAATTATATGTATATCCCAAATAAAATGAAAATATCCATGATTTGAACATTCATTTCACACCAAATGCATATGTTCAGAAAATAGAACTCAACCATTTTCAAGATTTTGACATCCTTTGGGGTGTACTCATCTTTAATGATATCTAAATGTTCAATTTTCATCATATACGAAATCAAGAACCAAATATTTGATACCAGATTTCTTTGAAAATAAGGATCAAATTAAATTTTAAGTTGCTTGATTTTATTGTTGAAAACCAAACAAGACAATTAATCTCCTTTACACTAAGCCATTTTGACAGCATTTAGCATTTAAGAAGATTTAATTGACTTTATATCAACAATGTGATCATGACCTATCTGAAAGTCATTCACTGAAATATGTATGTATATATGCAGAAAATGAACTCTTTTATTTTCGAGATTTGTGGAGTACTATTCTCTAATAGTTCTGAATGTTCATTCACCTGATATATACAAGATTATGAAACCAAATGTTTGATGCAAAATTTCTTTGGAAATTAGGACCAAATTTAATTTTAAGTTTCATAATCTCTTTTCTGATGAAATTGAAGACAATTTCATTGCTATCTATATGAGACTATTTTGATAGCATTTTCATATGTAAAATGCAACTGAATTCATTCTACACATTTCATCAGTTTATTTGATCCTTTAGAATCTTCATATATGAGACCACTTTGGCAGCACACCACATATGAAGTTTTCAAAATTAATATCAGAAACTTTAAACATGCATATCCATCATTTAGCATTTCAAAGTAATATGAAATACATAAATATGCACTTAGATGAATGTAATGTAATCTTCATAT
>BDJD01003754.1:126092-141170 GCA_002564525.1 Rosa multiflora | reverse complement strand
AAAAGACATCCAAATACGGTAAGTTTTTACCTAGCTGTTTCTTTCTGGTTGTGTGCTTAGAGTCCTTGGGATCTAGGAGTATCTATTGCAGTAATGTTTGTTAGAAATTTTTCTTTCCATTTACATTTCAGTTTAGGAGGTACATATGCTAATTGCAACCTTTAATGGTGGAAAATTTTTTGTATAGATGCTATCATGGGAGAAATGGGAATGACCAGTCATTTGGTTTAAAACCTCCCAAGAGAGAGAAGTTTGTAAAGAGGGACAATAAGGCACAGCCTCCTGTTGATGCTCCATATGTGCCTCCTAAACCACAAAGAACTACCAAGGCCATGCCAGATAAGACAATTGAGATTTTTGAAGGTATGACAATTGATGAACTTGCCAAGCGCACTGGACAGTCAATATCTACTCTGCAAACCATTCTTACAAATGTTGGGGAAAAGGTTGGCTCGGAGTTTGATACTCTCAGCGTCGACATTGCAGAGCTGGTTGCAATGGTATTTCACTTATTTATTGGATTTACTAGTTAGCAATGTCTGCCTTCAATGTCATAAAAAAAATCATATTGTTCATATGCTTGTAATGGAATTCAACATGTTAAAGTGTGTTTGTGGAAAATATCCAAAGATCAAAACCGCTGAGATCGTGCAAATTTGCTTCCAAAACCACTAGTGTCATCTCAGTGTTGGGGGTAGGAAGGCATATGAGTTTGCTTCGAGTATATACATCATTCTAGGGATCGTATTCTTATTTTTTGTTCCCTAATCAATCTGTGGTAAAGATGTATTTTCCAGCACACCAGTTGTTTCTTGTGCCATTACCCATCGTGGAGCACCATATTTCATATAGCAGATTTATGCTTGATGAAATACAGTGTTTATAGTTCTGATTCTTAGATACCAATTCACAACTTCTACTTGCTGCTCTTAGCGTTCTTTCCCTTAAATGGCAATTGTGTACAGGTTATAATATTGCATTTTGGCCCCTTAAGAAATGTTACTGACTCAGTGTGTTGATTTGTAGGAAGTTGGGGTCAATGTGAGGAGGCTGCACTCCAATGAAGGTACAGAAATTCTACCACGACCTCCAGTTGTAACTGTCATGGGCCATGTTGACCATGGGAAAACTTCACTTTTGGATGCTCTACGTCAGACGTCTGTGGCTGCCAAAGAAGCTGGAGGGATTACTCAGCATGTTGGTGCTTTTGTTGTGGGCATGACATCTGGAGCGTCAATTACATTTCTTGACACCCCTGGTCATGCAGCATTTAGTGCGATGCGAGCTAGAGGGGCTGCCGTTACAGATATAGTTGTGCTTGTTGTAGCTGCTGATGATGGGGTGATGCCTCAGACTCTTGAAGCCATGGCCCATGCAAAGGCAGCTAAAGTACCAATTGTTGTTGCAATTAATAAATGTGATAAACCAGCTGCTAACGCAGAAAAGGTAAGACTCCAGCTTGCGTCGGAGGGCTTGCTGCTAGAGGATATGGGTGGGGATGTTCAGGTTGTTGAGGTTTCAGCTATGAAGAAGACTGGTTTAGATAACTTGGAGGAGGCTTTGCTTCTCCAGGCTGAGATGATGGATCTGAAAGCTCGTATTGATGGACCGGCCCAAGCTTATGTGGTGGAAGCAAGACTTGATAGGGGAAAGGGTCCATTGGTTACTGCAATAGTGAAAGCAGGAACTTTAATTTGTGGGAAATATGTTGTCGTGGGCTCCGAGTGGGGTAGAATAAGGGCTATTCGGGACATGGCAGGGAAGTCGACAGAGCGGGCAACACCTGCGATGCCAGTTGAGATTGAAGGCCTGAAGGGACTTCCAAGGGCTGGAGATGATATCATTGTTGTGGAATCCGAGGAGCGAGCTAGAATGCTTAGTGCAGGGAGGAAAAGGAAGTTCGAGAAAGATAGACTCATGAAAATTATGGATGGAAGGGTAGAAGATCCAGAAACAGAACCATCAGATGAGGCGCCCAAGCGGGTTGAATTGCCGATAATAGTAAAAGGGGATGTGCAGGGTACTGTCCAAGCTGTTACAGATGCATTAGGGAGTTTAAATAGTCCTCAGGTATGCCACAAGGTTATAATTGCCATATACATAACCATAT
Source organism: Rosa multiflora (assembly GCA_002564525.1). Lineage (NCBI taxonomy): Eukaryota > Viridiplantae > Streptophyta > Magnoliopsida > Rosales > Rosaceae > Rosa > Rosa multiflora. The sequence goes on along the minus strand of BDJD01003754.1, from coordinate 139,060 downwards.
GCAGTTCCCGATTATGTGTTCTAATTATCACTCACTGATTAGGTAGATGTTTTGCTGGGTTTCCTTGCAATGTTAAGTGAATTATCTATTCTGATATTAAAAATTCTTGTCCTTGCTGAAATACACACTGTATAATGAATTTTGATTTGCAATGCATTTGCTAAATAATTTCTATTATTCTCTTTATGTCAACTATCTTCTCTCTTTGTTCTTGACAACTCTAATATTCTTTTCCAGGTTTTTGTGAATGTGGTACATGTTGGTGTTGGGTCACTATCTCAGTCTGATGTGGACATGGCACAAGCCTGTGGTGCATGTATTATTGGATTTAACATCAAGGCTCCACCCAGTTCCATCAGTTTGGCTGCGTCTCGAGCCAATATCAAGGTACTAATCTCTTTTCTCACCGTATTAATCATTTTGCAAGTAGTTAGGGTCACCCTTTTTTTACACACTTATTCCAATCAACCATAGGAAATGACATCTATTCTGTATATAACTTTGGGCATGCACCATTGGAGTTTAAATATCACCTAATAATATAATTTGAATTTGTGTCGAATGGCTTAGATAATGCAACACCGTGTGATCTATCATCTTCTGGAAGACATTGGGAACTTTATAGTTAAGAAGGCCCCTGGGACTACCGAGACCAAGGTTGCTGGGGAAGCCGAGGTTCTTAGTATTTTTGAGCTCAAAGGAAGGAGCAAGTCTAAGGGACCTGATGTGAAGATTGCCGGATGCCGGGTGGTTGATGGTTTTGTCACTAAATCGGCAACCCTAAGGCTTCTTAGGAGTGGAGAAGTTATATTTGAGGGATCATGTGAATCGCTTAAGCGGGAGAAACAGGATGTGGACACGGTAAAGAAGGGGAATGAGTGTGGACTGGTGATCCAAAATTGCTATGATTTCCAGGTTGGTGACATGGTCCAGTGCTTGCAGCAAGTTATAAGGAAGCCCAAATTCATTTCATCGGAGAGTGGTGCTGTTCGAATAGAGTGTTGAATTGTTGATTATTTTCTCGATAGTAATATGCTGAAGTAAACGACCTGAAGTTTTGATTGTTTGCCCGGCATCTCAGCAAGTAGATGAAATTCTTGTACCATTACAGTCCAAAAAACGTTGGATTTATGTGGAGCTCATTTTGTCATCCAACTACATTCTGGAGCAGCTTAGAAACCCAAAACCTTATTTTATATAGGCACCAATTTTGGAGACCGCAGTGGATTTTAGGAACATCATACTAATCATTCTGTTGTACCATTGAGAAACTGCTGATTATAAATGCAACAAGAACGCTAGGGTCACCATGTCTAATACTCCAAGTAGCAGGGACTAGTTGCTGAGCCTGCGCGTTGCAGTGGGGTTTTTTTTGTTTTGCCTCAATTGTTTGGAGAACGCTAGGGTCACCATGTCTAATACTCCAAGTAGCAGGGACTAGTTGCTGAGCCTGCGCGTTGCAGTGGGGTTTTTTTTTGTTTTGCCTCAATTGTTTGCCTTGTGTGAGATTATAAACAGTACAAAAACTACATCGGGAAAGTAGGAAATATAACTGACACTAACTTGGTCTTGAAAATAGGATTTCCTACTGTTTTATTGATCTCAGAGTTTTAGTAGTGGTGTAGCTGAACTGACTAACTTTTAGCCATATCTGAAGTTCTTTTCTCCGTAAGTTCAAAGTTTCCATTTCAAATGAGAGTTTGTTATCCACTCGGTAAAAAATTTGGCCATCTACAAATGACTTGAGACGACGTAAATTCCAAATAGCTCCAAATAGCTTATAAGTAATTCAGATGTTCACAACATGCATTTATTGCACACTGACAATACATGATGGCTTATGTACAGTTGTGCTAAGCTTCATTATTTAGCACTTTAGATCTTGTACTTATTGCACACTGACAATACATGATGGCTTATGTACAGTTGTGCTAAGCTTTCTTCATTATTTAGCACTTTAGATCTTGTAAGCATCTGGCAGTTCGGGGTTACCAGGAGAGATGGCTACCAGAACCAATATACAGGCAAATTCACTTTCAAAGAGCTGGTAATTGACTTGAGGCAATATCATTTGAGGCTTAAAGTTGAAAACTAAGAGACTTCATGATGAATAAGCAGCACCAGAAACTTCTGATATGGCTGCAGCAAACAGTGTTCGCTTGAAATACCTTAATAGTAGACAGACCATGAATGGTTCTCCAAGGATTAGTTTCCTTTTAAGGTATATTTGTTCAAAACAAGCCATATGAAAAGGTATAATCACAATAATGGAAGCAATCAATGAACAAAACTAGACCAAAAGTTACAATCAATCAAACAAAGATATTGTGCATTACAAACACCAAGACAATAATATAAACAGATCCTTCGTAAACAATCTTCCAATTCCCCAACTCAACCACTAATTGAGAAAAATTTAATCCACATACAGGTATAGAAAGAAATAGACAAAACATTTTTGTGAAAGTAGGGGCTCAAATCGAGTTAACTTACATTCTTCTCCACCTGTATTCACTTGGAGCAAGACCCTCAAAGACTTTCTCCTAATGCTAGAAACCCAGTATTAAGACGGTTTGCAATCTGCAAACATTTGAAATAACTTAAAAACCAACCAAATTGCTATCAGTTTACCTTAGTATTGGGGGTATCATCATCGCTGGAGCTGGAAGATGTGCAAATGAAAAGAGCAACTCCTAATTACTTAACGCTTCTTACCACCCCTGCCACCTCATTCAAGAAGTTGGATTCCTTAAAGCCTCTTCTTTCAAGTACATCCTGCAGGAGAATATATGGATGCCATGAGCTATGCATGCACAGATACAGACTAAGAGCAACAAAGCGATCCCCTATTTTACAATTGTCAACTTTACAAATCTTGAGCAACCAACCAAATTGCTATCAGTTTACCTTAGTATTGGGGGTATCATCATCGCTGGAGCTGGAAGATGTGCAAATGAAAAGAGCGACTCCTAATTACTTAACGGTTCTTACCACCTCTGCCACCTCATTCAAGAAGTTGGATTCCTTAAAGCCTCTTCTTTCAAGTACATCCTGCAGGAGAATATATGGATGCCATGAGCTATACATGCACAGATACAGACCAAGAGCAACAAAGCGATCCCCTATTTTACCTTTGTCAACTTTACAAATCTTGAGCAACATGCTTGAGCAATCCATCCCTAGATGGTGCCTTTAGACCAGTTATCGGAACTTATAAGAATAATCTTAGAATTAGATTTTCATAAGCATGAAAATAATCCTCTAGCTGGAAAGTCATGAAAGAATAATGATTTGAAGGAACGTAAATAACTTCATGAACCTACAATTTAGCTTTGATTGAGCAGGCAAAAAGAGATATACAGACAGTTAGAAAAATATGCCAGAACTCTTCAAAGAAAAAGAAAAAAACAAAAGGGCTTTAGCTGACTTAGACCAGAATGGCCAGGCTGTATCGTTCCCTGTCTTTTCAATCCCAACATATCTTCTCTGAGTCCACACACTGAAAGATGTAGCATTAAACAAATTACAAATGAGTGTCAAAATTTTGCAACATTTTTTTTTCTCATTTTGAATATGTCATGACTCTGCTGGTCTCAAATTCCTCTAGCAAAAGTAATTTCATAGCAGAAGGCCAGCTGAAGTGAAGAGGTGACATTGGAAACGATCTTTTTTTTTCTCTTTAAATATTTGTAACTTCGAATCTTCTTTATCTTGATTCCCATCCAGAACTTCTTGGAATAGCACACAAAACAGATTAAAATGGCTAGTACTTGGAGTAAAAAAAAATTCAATGTATATGAGCAATTTCAAATCTGCCTTGAACTGATCTGAAGCTGTTTTCCTCTTGCTTAATCATATATGCATGCAATTAATAGGCATAGTTTCATCTATATGATGGACAAAATTACCAGATGTGCTCAAGGTCTTAATTTCAGGATCTTAATGCAGAACACTTCATCCCAAAGATTGCTTCATAAGCTGTCAAAGGTGCACAAATTTAGAAGACTGATGAATTCATGAAATTTTAAAATGACTAAAACTGAAAACATTGTAAACTAAACTTGGAAATCTATCAAATGACGTTTGCTGTATTTTTTGAGGTTAAAATAAAATAAAACATAATCTTTGAAACATAGCCCAAAAGTGCAAGCTGGAAACTGCACTGGCTTGATATCCAATAAAATTGCCAGTGGCAGAAGAAAAAACGGGACAAAAGAAGATCATTCTCCTAAAGTTAGTTCTCCATAACCTTGAACAAACCCAAGGCCCTCCATCAGCTTGTGGCATACATATAGATAAGAACAAATAAAATAAAGAGTCAAAATGCCTATTACCCAAAATGCTGGCAAAGCACATAATCTCCTCCAAGGCCCACCATCATGATATGAGCCTGACCTGAATGGATAAACAAACGTTGCATAATTAGGTAATAGCGTAAAGAATAATGAAAATACAAACTAAAAAGAAACTATGTACTAAAATTTGACATGGGGCGGGATTACTATCACATGTCTTCTCGTACTTTGAAACTTTTATACCAAGAATCATAGTTAAAAGTGATTCTTTGCTCCATTACTCAGATAGAACCCAGATAGAATGAAAAAATCAAGTGATTATGATTATCGACAAACAAATCAATTTGAAGAATAACTCAGATAGAATGAAAGTTAGACCCAATTTAAAAATAATAATAATTATAAAAAAAAAAAAAAAAAAAGGTTTTTGTCCATTTACTCTATTTATAGGGATTTTTTTCTCACTTACCCCATTAAGTTTTTTTAATTCCTTCTTAGAGCAAGTTCACCGGGCCTCCTTTTGCCCAGGCACCATATCATATCATGACCCAGGTCAGGAAAAAGTCCAAAATGTTGCTTCCACCGGGCTTGGGGCAAGGTAATAGTAATTGACCCAGGACAAGAGCTCGGGCAACATGGTGACTGAGCCCATGACCCAGGCCTCCACGTGGCACAAACAGAAGAGAGGGGGACAGACGCGCCTGCAGATGGGTTGAGCCCTAGTTTCTTGTCCTGTAGCGGAAATGCGGCAGCTCGCGCGTGGAAGGCCAGAAATTGTTGGCTAGTGGCAGTGGATATGTGACGTGGCAACGAGCCATTGGGTGCTTTGAAAATTTAAATGCCACGGTCCACAGATCTGGACCGTTGGTTCTAATTATATGAAGGATCTGATGGTTTGTAATTAAGGACATATACACCATTTGGCGCAGTGAAAAAAAAAATTATTACACTATAACAATGTAACAGGTAAGGAAAAAACAATTATCATACTATAACAATGTAACAGGTATTTTAAATAATTGTATGTGATAAAAGTGTCGGTGGACATATAATTTGTCCACTCATAAAATTTTATTTGGTTGTATTTCTAAAATGTTCATCAATACTTTTTATTTACATCATACATTTCTCATTTACACTAAAAAAATTAATAAAATATTTGATGAACAGTAACTGACTGGTGACCTTGACCCAACGGGTGGAAGCAAAGATCTAGTGGCAGTGAATAGTTTCCTGCCCTGGTGCCCTGGTGACCTGGTGACCCAACGGGTGAACTTGCTCTTACCCAATACACTCTAAGGGAGTCTTCCCTAATACCCCATTAAGATTTTTTTTTTTAATTTTTTTTTACTCATCCCTTTGTTACTTAGAGAGAGAGAGAGAGAGAGAGAGAGAGAGAGAGAGAGAGAGAGAATGGAAAAGAGAGAAACCATAGGAGACTTCGCTAGAGCCATCACCGGTCGCAGGATTCCGGCCAACTTTCGCCGGAATCTGGTCACCGATCGCCGGAATCCGGCCAACTTTCACAGGATTCCGATCACCGACCGCCACCCATCGGACCTTTCAAATAACCTCACTGGAAGTGTTTATTACCCCAATAGATATCTATAGCCCACCAATAAGGGGCAATAGACCTCTATTGGCCCCCAATAGGACTTTCAATCGCGAGAATATGAATTAATCTCTCTAAATTTAGACAAATAAAACTTTGATTACAGAAAAAAAAAAAAAAAAAAAAAAAAAAAAAAAAAAAAAAAACAAAGAGATTACATCAATTCAAAACGTCTATTGCCCCCTAATAATATATACTGCAGCTTTGAATTCATCATGAAAAGAAGCATCACAAGAAATTAATTTACCCTACTCATATCAATATATATATATATATATATATATATTTTATGAGAAGTCGAAGAAATTCTAGGTTCATTTCAAGTTTCAAAGGACAGATGGGTTGATGTGGAAGGCACACAGAGTACATCTGGGTGAATCAGTCTTTAAGATCTACAGCCGTCCATTATTTATTAGTCAAATTGCAGGGAAAGAGAAAGAACCAAATCGGAGCAAATCGCAGCTCAACCTCTGTTGCTGATCTGGTTTCCCTTCTCTTCTTCTTCTTCGCCGGTTGTAGACCTGCACTGTCAGAGACTCAGGTCAGCGGTTCCCTGCTGTCAGCGTTGGAGTCGCTGCTGCACGTCGAACTCAGAAACTGGAATCGAAATTTGGGCTGCACATAGGAGTCGTTGTCTGAGTCGAAACCGTGCTGCAAGACTACGGCGGGATTCCGGTGGCCTCTTATTGAGCCTCGACGACGGCACTGACGAGAGAGAGAGACGGATTATGGTGGCCTCGGATTGAGCTTCAACGAGGGCGCGATTCCTGTGGCCTCGGGTTGAGCCTCGACGATGGCGCTGAGGAGAGAGAGAGAGAGAGAGAGAGAGAGAGAGAGAGAGAGAGACGGATTCCGGTGGCCTCGGATTGAACTTCGACTTTGACGACTACACTGACGAGAGAGAGAACGACGCGGAGGAGAGAGAGAGAGAGAGAGAGAGATGAGAGTGGCAGGCTGTAGTTTATTAATTATCTTAAGGGCAAAATTGACATTTTATTTGAAATTGGGTGAGTAGGAATAAAATTTTGTTGCTGGGGTAAGTGGGTTAAGTTTGGCCAATTTTGGTGCTTTGGGTCAAGGACCCTAAAAAAAAAAAATGAAGAAGAAGCAAAACTCAATCATACACAGATGTCTCGAATCAGTTCTCCCTCGCTCTGGCCAAGTTGCAGGAAGAAGAAGAACAATCGTCTTCGTCTCTAATATTTTAATTATCCGTTTACAGCAATTCCAATTAGGGCTATCAATGGGTAGTGTCGGGTTGGGTTCGTGTCGGGTCAAGGTATTTGTCGTGTCACAAGAGACAAACTCAAACTCAACCCATTTAATAATCGTGTCAAAAATTTAAACTCAAACCCAACCTATTTACTAAACGGGTTACCCGTTTCCAACCCGCTTAACCCATTTAATAAATAGGTCGTGTCATGTTGGACCAAATGACTGATTTAAGGATACATTGCGACCCATAAACTAAAAAAAAAGCATAAATTCATTAAATTCACTAAAAAATCCACAAGACTAAGAATATAAATAATTATATATAATTCATAAATAATTAAATCAAATAATGATGACGTAAAATATTTTAAATTGTCCAATCGTAGGATAAAATACTCCCAACCTCCAAAATTTCAAGAAGAAGTATAACATAATCTATGACAAAAACAAAAAAATAGAACATAATCGGGTTATATGGGTTCACTTCGTGTTGGCGGGTTGACCCGTAGCCAACCTGTTTATTAAATGGGTCATGACGGGTTGACCCGCGGCCGACCCGCTTTCTAATCATGCGGGTTCAACCCGCTTTATTTCATGCGGGTTTCGAGTCGTGTTATCGGGTCGTGTCGGAATTGACAGCCCTAATTCTAATCGTCTTCGTCTCTCTCTCTCTCTCTCTCTCTCTCTCTCTCTCTCTCTCTCTCGGCACAATCGAAGGAAAAGTGGAAAATTAACATATCAGGCAAAGCAAAATACCGAAGCTATATTTCGGTGGAGCAAAGAAAAGAAGACACCTGTCAGGGATAAGTAAGTAAAACAGTAGAAAGTTGAAGGGCAAAACGGGTAGGTCACTGTTTTACTATTCATTCAACAGTGCAATTCTCATTTTACTTTAGTATATGTATAATTATAATTATAATTTAATTCTGGAAACCATCTCGGAAAATAATTCGACAAACACCTTATAAATATCGTAAATCCAAGTTCGAGCGTAGAAAACTGACATTCGAAAATCAAGATAGAAAATCCAATCGATAAACCAAAACATAATCCAAACCAAAATAATATGCTCGACAAATATTATGATAAATAAGCAAAGCATTTATTTCTCGAATTAATGTTTGCATCATTACTTAAAATAAAAGTCCACTCACAGTATATGGCTAACGTGGTACCCAAGCGTAAGAACCTCGTCGAGCGATGGGTCGGTACCTCGTCTTAACAAAATTATACTTCGTAAACTACAATTCGAAAATTAAATACGAGTCTAAAGCGAACCCCGAAAAACCCCTTGTAAACCAATATCTCCATTTCTTTCCGAATTCAACCCAAACTTCAGCACTAATATCAATCCGTCGATTTAAGTATTCCATAGCATAAACATGGGAAATCCGAAGGTCGAATTCCCATAAATTGGCATCCAAAACTCGAAACTTCGAAAATTCACAATCGATATCAAACTTCTCCAATTTCCACCAAAATCATACTTACAAGTTCTACAACATATATATGACTTAACTAGCTAAAAACAGAAAGCCAAAACATAGCCTACGCGCCTCCACACGCTACCCACAGTGGTGGCGCGTGGGGCCTGCGGGTCAACTCCACCTCTGGCCACCAAATTTTACCAACAGGTGCATCTCAACAAGCCCAACATCTTTTCCAACTACAACGAAGCCTGAAAATACCTGGATTGACCGGAATTGGAGGAAAACCGTAAGAACATGATTTTGAACATAAGCCTTCAACTTGTCAATTCTCCTTCCAAACCTCAAATTGGAGCATCAAAACTTGGAGGGATTCATCTATGAAGAATGGGCTATCCAAAATGACCGGTTTTGTTGAGGATGGTGGCCGGACTTGGAAGAAATAGGTGCAAATCCCGATTTGCTACAGTGATATTCTTGGCTCAATTTCTCTCTTCTCCAGCCAAATAACGATGACCCACTACTATAGGCTTGTGGAGGAGGAGGAGACGGTTCCAACAAAACTTGTAGCATGTCAATTGGTGGCGGGACGGTGACAAATGGAAGGGAAGAAGGGAAGAGGCCGACACAAGGGAGAGAGAGAGAGTTATCTGGGGTAGGTTTCTACTTACCTGCCATAGTAACTTTCCTCATTTATATTAAATTACCATGAACAATAACTTTAGTTTTTTTGTTAGAACTTCTCCATATGAACTCTGATTTGAGCGTACCACATGTCCACAGACTTAGTTTAACGTCATCTACAACTTTCATGAAGAAAATTATCTCAAAAACTTATCCAAACAAAAAGTCAACTTTTTGGTCCACTAAAAGCATCAAAACAAAGTTTAGAGTGCAAGTAATTGTCGTTTACCATCCAAATGACTAGTAAACCAGTAAATTGAGATACGGGATGTAAAAGCAGGAGCCATGGTGGTCGAAAAGCTTTATTTTGGATACATAAATTTCTGCATGTTTTTGGGAGGAGTCTAAAAGACAATTGACATAACTTACAACCAGTGATGACTACATTGCTCGCTCAATCTTGACCACAAAATTTTATGGCGAGGGGCCATTTGGTAGGGTGTTTTTGACTTTAAACATATCGTGTCAAAACTATCTGCTCTTCGAGAAAATTTCTTTGACCAAAATGCTAGAGACTCTTATTATCTGAAAGAGTGTGTTAAAAGATTTGCACATAAATATCCATATCTCATATCCCTCTCTTCACTGTTTGTCAAGCTACTCAACAAGACCTCTTTGGCTCCGGCAATAATTACTTCTGATCCCAATTGCCGATCGGAGAAAGGTTATGGATATTCAAAAAGGAATCATGACCAGTCCTTTTATCTTTCTTTCCTTTAGATTTGTTGTAAAAAGTAAAAAGAAAATACAAAGCTTGCTTTAAAATAAAATATAAAAATACATATCCACACGGACTTCGAGAAGAAACAAAAAAAAATAAGAAAAATTATCCAAATAAAGGGTGAGGTTCTAATAAGGATCTTAAAATGAGGACTTTTAAATTAACTAATTGTTGGATGTGTTAAAGGAACAGCACATTATGTGCATTCGTCAAAGAAACTGACGAAAGAAGGAATCAAGGAATTGCAATAACATCACAATCAACACTTACTATCATTATTGTAATTGATGTTAATCAATGTTTCCATTGTAATTCTCTCCCTATATAAAGGGACTATGAAATGAAATGAAATGAGTAGACGAATTCCAATTCTCAATTTACTTTTACACGTTTATCATCACGCTCAAAGCCAATATCCAAGAGAAAAAACCCTAGCTTCGAAGAGAAAAAATCCCAAACCCGAGGAAAAAAAATTTTCTTCTTTCTGCCTCCAATTCAAAAAAAAAAAAAAAAATCTTCTTCCCCGTCCACCTCACCAGCCAGACCGGCCTCAACCTTGCCTAGCGCTGTACACACAGCCCACCCGCCTGCGCGCCTGCACCCTAGCGCCTCCCCGCCTGACAGCTGCCCCGCGCGCTCTGCCTCGCCTCCCTGCAGCCAAGCTGTCGCACTTGAAACCCAACCCGAACGCGATCTGCCAGATCCGATCCTCCCTGCAGACTCACCTACCCTCCTGCGCAAAGCGACCCCTCGCACGCCCAGCCCGTGCCCACACCGGCCTCAACAACTGCGCATCCACCACCCACTTACAACACGTTGCCCAGCTGCCCAGCCCACCAGGCCGCGCGCCCCAACCTCCAGCCCAGTGCCTACATTACCGATCGGCTTTCCGATCTTAGCCTCAGCCCACTCGCGCGCACCCCACTGCTCACCTTCACCGGCCTCCTGCCCAGCAGCCAAGCCTGTCAGCCCTCGTGCTTTGCAGCAGACCTCTGCACAACCCACCTGCAAACCAGAAGAAAGAAGAAGACGCGGAGGAGGAAGAAGAGAGAAAAAAAAAACAGAGAAAAAAGGCGACCCGGCCCAAAGAAAATGACCGACCCAAAGAAAGAAAAGAATAACAGAGAAAAAAAGGAAAAAAAGAAAAGGATCGACCTAAAGAAAAAAAAAAGGAGGAAAAAAAAAAAGCAGGCCCATAAAAGAAAAGGGCAGGCTCAGAAAAATAAAATAAAAAAATAAACAGGCCCTGCGACCCAGAGAAAAAAAGGGAAAAAGAACAAGGCCCACTGCTGAAAAGAGAGGAAGCAGCTCAGTCTTCTCAAGCCCAAAAACATCGCTACGCACGCTTGCATCAACACGCGCGTGTGCTAGGATTATTTTATTTTCTCAAAACCAAGTATGTTTTATTTTATTTTATTTTATTTTCATACTATGGTATACTTAATTATTTATAATTAGAACTTTCGAGCATGTTTAGTTAGATAATTTTGATCTTTTTAAGCATGATGTTGTAGAGAAACTGAATTTGAGAGGAATTTGCTGTGTATTCTCATTGATAATAGGGGCCTCTTTATATAGAGGATTACAATGCATAGAATCTCAATCATACAAGGAAAGTAATTCTACATTGATTAGGATTCTAGATCCTTCTAATTAAATCCTATTACCACTAGGTCAAGTAACCTAGAGTTTGGGCTAAACACAAATTAGGTTTTCCTTCAACACTCCCCCTTGTGTTGCCCAAACGCGGTGCTTCTCTCGTTGCCTCATTAAAAACCTTGCCGAGTAACAAAAACCCAGTGGGACAAAAATAACCTCGGTCGAAGGGGAAAAAGAGCACAACACACCCTTCACGATTAGAGACGAACATGTAGACATCTCCCTCTGATGTCTGCACCTCCCCCTGATGACTACCATCATGGGAGTTCAGATAATTTCCGCAAGCCAATTCTTGCCACATGTTTCTCGAACGTGGTATCAGGCAATGACTTAGTAAACAAGTCTGCCTCACTATCCTCAGATCGAACCTAGTTCACTTTGATCTAGAGGAGTTTCTGTTGTTGCTGATTATGCTTGGTGTTGTGGCTGTTGATGTAGTCTTGTCTCATTTGTTCAAAACAAGTAGCATTATCCTAAATGCTTGTAGGCTCATCTGTGGTAGACTTCAAACCACAATTGTTCGAATATGCGTAATTATGGATCCAATCCATATACATTCACGAACCACTTCGTGAAGAGCAATGATCTCTACATTGTTCGAAGATATAGCGACTAGGGTCTAATATGTAGACCTCCAAGATATCACAGTCTTTTCCCATGGTGAACACTTAACCGGATTGGGAATGACCATTGTGTGGGTCAGAGAGATGCCCAACATCAGCAAAACCTTCCAAAGACACATGTCGTTTTGGAATGGGGATAGAGAACGCAGGCCAGCGTTGGCGGAGTTACTTGTGTGTGATGGGTCCGAATCCATCATCTCTTCGTAGGGATAGAACAAGCCCATATTAATCGTACATCTCAAATATCGAAAGATATCTTTTACACCAATCCAATGGCGTCGCGTTGGCGCAGAGCTATATCTAGCTAACAAGTTCACAACATATGAGATGTCCGGTCTTGTGCGTTGAGATATGTACAATAATGCGCCTATTGTACTAAGTAAGGCACTTTTTCCTCTAGCACATCTTCATCATCATCCTTTCGATGAAGATAATCCTTTTCAGGATCAAGACTACAGATGATCATGGGGGTGCTTGAAGGCTTGACCTTGTCAAAATGCCTAAGCATCTATCGACACGATGCTCAAGTTCCAAACCGAGACATAATCGTGTTCTCCCAAAATCCTTCATCTCAAACTCAGATTTCAAGTGTTCAGCGGTTTCCCTTAACTCTTTAAGGGCTTCTAATGAAGATCATGTCCAACATGAACCGCGATAGAATCAGAAACTTGTTATAGAAACGCGTGGGCATATCCCTTCCCAATCAAGTAGTCACTTTAGTGAGCATTTCAA
>BDJD01003754.1:101151-124922 GCA_002564525.1 Rosa multiflora | reverse complement strand
ATTAGCATGTATGGCGTCATGGCCACAAGGAGGAACAACCATGGCGTTATGCCCATGGTTGGCGCCTTTTATGGCGGCATCTTGCTTCATTTTGCTCAAAAGAAATGATGTCCTTGTGAAGTCTTTTGTAGACGGATCATCATATCATGACTAGGATGATCTATCCTGTCGTGACAAAGCCAATATGTGTTTAAATCCAAGAGATCTTCTCTCATAAGTTTATTGGATTTAATAGCTCGAATAGTGACATAAAGTCCACTAGAGAGACACATAAACGTCTCTAAGATGCGTCTTTGTTCGCATGCGTCTTTATAAAAGAAATGATGTCCTTGTGAAGTCTTTTGTAGACGGATCATCATATCATGACTAGGATGATCTATCCTGTCGTGACAAAACCAATATGTGTCTAAAGCCAAGAGAGCTTCTCTCATAAGTTTATTGGATTAAAGATCTCGAATAGTGACATAAAGTCCACTAGAGAGACACATAAACGTCTCTAAGATGCGTCTTTGTTCGCAATCATTAGAGGTAATGCAAAGGAACTCATTTCCGTTCTCTACATGCATTTTCGCATGGAATTCGTTGGCTATTCATAGGGTACTATTTGCCCTAAGAGCGTAGAGAGTTTCTGTGACAACTGTAATCAAGGTGCCATTTCGCAAGTGGAACTTGGGCTATTCCATGTCCTTAAATTAATACTGATGGTCTAGCCATCGTAGTCACAAAGTCATATGCTCAGAATCAAAATTGAGTCATAATGAAAAGAACTCGAAATTTTATTCATAAGCCAACGAAATACATCATTGTTTCTATGATCAAAGAAAATCTAATCCAATAAAAAGGAATATGGCAATCGCCTACATCTCTTGGAAAATAAAAAGACTTAATCAAAATCGCCAGTTTCTGGGTCTCGATCTTGCTCAGAATCAAAATTGAGTCATAATGAAAAGAACTCGAAATTTTATTCATAAGCCAACGAAATACATCATTGTTTCTATGATCAAAGAAAATCTAATCCAATAAAAAGAAATATGTCAATCGCCTACATCTCTTGGAAAATAAAAAGACTTAATCAAAATCGCCAATTTCTGGGTCTTGATCCTTGTAGTCTTCCACCCTTAGATCTAGATCACCATCTTGATCTTCTTGTGCCATGTAATTTGCTTCCCTTGCTTCACGATACGTCTTGTATGCGTTTGCAACATTCTGGGGTGCGGTACATGTTTTGGCCCAATGTTCAGTTGATCCACATCGAAATCAAACATCATTATGGTCAGGCTCCCTCAATCGAGGCGCCATTGGGGTGCGATTTGAAAGACCAATCCTTTTGGTGGCTTTACCACCATGGTCGGAGGCTCCGCCTCTCTATCTCCTCACACGTTGACCTCTACGGTTCCGTGCACGCCTCTCTTGGCGATTTCCTTCCTCTTTAGGGCGAACATATGGACCAGAACATCCAGAATTGTCCCTATCCTTAGGGTTTATCACAAAAGCGGAGGCTATGCCATCGCACTTCTAAATCAGGAAGTAGGGAGTCACGAACGTTGCCAAATCGCTGCTCAAGTTCTACCCATAGTTTTCTTGGGTCTTCCTCATTGAGGTATTCATTTTGGAGCGCGTCATTCTTGTGCCTTGTCATGAGAATTATGGCCTTAGCTTGTTTTGCTTCAAAAGGAGTAGCTTGCTCTATTGAGAGCACGTTCTGACTAGGTTCTTGGATGGTTTCCAGAATTCCATCAGCCTTAAGATGTTGGCTCACATCTCGGACCCACCTATGGTATCCTGCGCTAGTTGTCTCGAGTGGGACAAAGCTCAACTTGTTCAGGTAACTCATCCTGAAAAACAACACAAGATTAGGGTTAGTTTCGGAGCGAAAAAGGCTACCACGAAAAACTATTAAATTTCTGAGCGTAGTCGCTTCCAAGAAATTAGGAATTTTCTGAGCGTAGTCGCTTCCAAGAAAATCTGATTCCAAGAGGGGCTTTGGATTAGATCGAAATAACGATGTATGTGGTCGATCGTTTTCTTCTCAACAAACTCAAAGTTTGGAGGACTCTACAAGCTCCAAGCTTGGAGTGAGCGCGAACCCCCACAGTTCGGCTTTTGGTCTCCCCTATGTAGAGAAAGGGGGGTAGAAGAAGGGATTTTGGAAGTCCCCGAGAAAAGAAGAAGAAATTGAAAAAAAAACTTCAAAAACGGGAACTTTTAGAAAAATTACCTTGAAAGATGGCCGAAAAAGTGGCCGCCGGAAGTACTGTAGCTGACCGGAAAAGTCGCCGGAAAGTGGCCGGAAAGTGTTGACCGGAGGGTTGACCGGTCGCTGACGTGGCAATCGGAGTTGACGCGGCAGGGCTGACTGGGCGCTGACGTGGCAGGTAGTTTGCGGCTCGACGGCTCGGCTTCTTCACTTGGGCTTCGCTGGGCCTGCTGGCTGGCTTGGGCTGCAGGCGGGCTTGGGCTTCGCAGGTTCTTCTTTTTTTTTTTTTTTTCTTTCTGCCGGTTCAGGTCTGGTGGGCTCAGGTGGCCGGTTCCGGTGATGAATTTTCGTCTCCGGTGATCTGGGGTCCGGCTACAGCTGCTGGTGAAGTTTGGTAGCAGTTGGCTGGGAGGAAAGTATCGAACCGGGCAGAGGGACTTTCGATACTTCAGGTGGCCGGTTCGATGGTTTTCCCGCCGGTTCTGGGGGTGGGGCCGCCGGTTCTGGACTCCTGGAGTTGAGATCTTCAAGGTGGTCGGCGGTGGTTTCTGGGATTTGAAGGCTACGAATTTAGGGCTTCAGGGTTAGGGCTTCGTGCTGATAACGTGTTGTAGAGAAACTGAATTTGAGAGGAATTTGCTGTGTATTCTCATTGATAATAGGGGCCTCTTTATATAGAGGATTACAATGCATAGAATCTCAATCATACAAGGAAAGTAATTCTACATTGATTAGGATTCTAGATCCTTCTAATTAAATCCTATTACCAATAGGTCAAGTAACCTAGAGTTTGGGCTAAACACAAATTAGGTTTTCCTTCAACACATGCCTTGTTATTTTAATTTATGTTCTACATAATTATGTTTAAGCATGCTTTAAATATTTTATTGTGTATGTTTTTATTATGAAATTTTGAGCATATTTTGTGAATTTTATTTACGCTTATATATAATTATGCCTACGCATGCCTTTATATTATGTCATTGTTTATATTTTATTTTGAGCATGTGTGACGACTTGAATTTTAAATTTATAATTTTTAAAAGTCGAAAGTTATTATTGAAAAATTAATTAAATTTTTCTTTTTTGGATTAAATTTTATTTTTATTTACATAAAAATAAAGTAGACATTTTCATGAGTCCGTAGGAATTTTAGGTAAATTATTCGGGTTCCACACTATTTTTTAATTAATTTTGGTCCGAGGTTTACATGGACGGGAAATCGAAATGGGCATGTTGTGAAGATTAGGTTGGATAAGTATGTAGCGACAAGGTCGTGGCTTGACTGTTATTAGGGTTCTAGGGTTTTGCACCTAAATCCTAGTAAGTCTGATCACATTCCCATTCTTTTGGTGGTCTGGGAGGTAAAGCACAAGAGAAAACGAAGGAAGAAGAGGTTCATATTTGAGGAGTTTTGGCTTCATGATGACGAATGTCGTGGCGTGGTGGCAAATGGGTGGAGTAGTGGTGCTAGGACTGATCCATTTAGCAGGGTTTGTAACAAAATCCAGAAAACTAGGGAAGATTTAGAGGAGTGGAGTTCTATGAGGTTTGGGAGTCTGCGTAACGAGATTGAGGTTGTTAGAGGTCAGCTCGTGGTCTTCTACGATAGCACAAACTATGCTCAAGAAGTCAAAGATAGGGTTGAGTTGGAGACAAAATTGAACGTGCTCTTGTAAGAAACTATAACAAGATATCGGCCACAGAATCTAGTAACTTAGTGCTCTGATACCAACTGACAGAACCCAACCCAAGTTTCACCCCGAAACCCGGATACGAGCCTGGGGGCCCACTCTAAGTGAAATCCTACTGAAAAATCGGCAGAACCTCCCCTAAAATAGGCTACCCAAAATTTGACAAAACCTGGACATGAATAGTAATAAGTTCCTACTTAGATACACATTCCAATATTTACATTCCACGTGTACATGTTACATTCAAGAAGTACGAAATCCACCTTAACTTCAATTACGGTTACAGATTCTCAAGCATTAACATTCTCCAAATTAAAAGGTTATCAGAGCAATGCTACATAACTAAGCCGATATTAAACAAAGTAGGTTAAGTATTAACCTACGATCAAAACGGAAACGCTGATTCCTATGCCTTGAGTTCTATTCTTGGATGCGATCTCGGCAAATCTGAAATATGGGAATTTGAAACCGAAGGGCCCAGGGGAAAACATTTAAAATCTGTTAGAGTGAGTGGACAAAACTGAAATAAGTTATGAAACAATGCTTATATGCTTTCCCATTTTCTCGTTAACAAAAAACGACATGCAGCGAGATTTATAAAACAATTCCAACTCATTCCTTTGAAAACCATCTTTTCAAGAAACATCGTTCGATGACTAGAGAGGACTGCTGTCTAGTCATCTCATGCCATCTGGAGGGGACTGCCGTCCAGATGACGCATCGGAGGGGACTGCCGACCGGATTTAGGAGGCGGTGATTAGAGGGGACTGCCGACTAACCACAGGTAGTTAGAGGGGACTGCCGACTAACTACCTCATCTGGAGGGGATTGGCGACCAGATGACTCACCGGAGGGGACTACGGACCAGATGACTCACCGGGATATTTTCTGGAGGGGACTGGTGACTAGACTATTACCTAGAGGGGACTGCCGACTAGGTAATGTACACATGCGCCGAAACTAGCCTCCTTGCCAACTCCTTTCTTTAAATTCTTTTCTTTTAACAAAAACCACATTTACTCAAATAATAATCCATTATAAATTTAATACTGTGTTGCATGCATTATTTAAATAAAACAAAAGTCCACTCACAAGTGAATCTCGCAGCTAATCCTGCTGCCTGCCCGTATCTTCCTCGCTCGGGGGATCAATACGTCCTGTAGCAATTGGACAGGATATAATTAACCATAATAAGTAAATACTCTCAAAAACAAAACTCATTCCCTCTGAAATTAATATTCGTTACTCATAAATTCTTTAAAAAAATCTCACACCTCAATTTGGGATTCAAATTCTTGAATACGGAATTTCCTTAACAATTCAACACCCTAGCTTAATCTTTAATTTTCACAAGGATCATTTCGATAACTTAGTTAATTAAATTTCAATTCCTTAACAACCAAAAAAAATTATAACATAATCCCCTTTCCGAAATTACCAAATTCTCTCTTAATGTTTCTTTTCAATCCACACTCCCATCTCCAATTCCTCAACAAAAAAATTCAATACAAAATTATAACCAAGAGCTAAAAACCAAGAGATTTAAACCATATTATTCAAAACAACCTTATCCAACATAAAATTTCCATGGAATCTCACTATCCAAAATACCTCAAATCTAAAACATAACTCAAAAATCAAATTAATGGGTTTTGTAGGGCTGGCAGAGCCTCCTCACCACCAGCGGCGCGTGGCTTCACGCGCCATCACACCAAACCCCAAATCCGTCCAACCTATCTAGCCCAAAACCATCACCACAACAAACCCAACAATCTTTATACCTGCAACAACAACCAAAACTAAGCAGAAGTGGTCGGAAATTCAATCCCAAAAATCCAAATTTCATCAGTTACTGTTCACCTTCGAATTTCTCCTCTACCGGTCGATTCAAGCTGCAATAAGCATACCCACAAGATTCACCAAGGTTTCTGGCTGAAAATGACCGGAAACCAAAAACCAAATAAAGAGATCGAAAATTTTCAGTTTTTCTCTCCTTTTCAATTTGCTTTAAACCAAGCCTAATCACCTAAAATCCTTACCTGAGATGAAACAGGAGGAAGAAAGGAAGCTTGTCGACCGGTGAGATGACCTGGGGTGGCTTGACGGCGACAGATTGGCCGGAAATGTTTTCTCCAGTTACTGTACGCGAAAAGAAGGAGAAGGGGAAGGAAGAATCGGGTTCTCCCGATTTGGAACTGCTTTTACTTTCTCTCTCTTTCCAAAAAGGGAAACCCTCTTTAAAACATCATCCAAGAATAGTAATTCTATTTTTTTGTCATAATTTTTCCGTAGAAACTCCGTTTTAAACAAACTACGTGTCCACAAACTCGATTTTACGTATTCTATGACATTCTCAAGGAAATTCCCAACTTAACAGACAAAATAAAAAAAGTCAACTCCTCGGTCAAAACCGGTAAATGTAACTAGTAAAAATTTTAAGGTACGGAGCATTACAGTGCTAGTATGAGGAAAAAAAAGAATTCTATCAATGTATTGTTTAATAGTGAGGGGCGATGGTGTACTGATGACAAGGAGGTGGAAGAGATTATTTTAAAGTACTTTAGTGAGCTATTCTCTACGTCCCATCCTACTGAGGTACAACAGATTCTGCATGGGTTTCCTAGATTGGTAAGTGATGGTATGAATGATGTTCTAGCTGCTTCGATCAACAGGGATGAGGTTTATGAAGCGCTCAAGCAAATGCACCCTTCGAAATCTCTTGGGCCAGACGGACTATCTCCATGTTTCTTTCAGACCTTCTGGAATATTGTTGGGCAGGATGTTGTTGGAGCAGTGCAATGCTTTCTTGACTTAGAAGATTTCTTATGTACCATCAATGTTATATATGTGACGCTGATCCCAAAGGTTAAAGCCATTGAGCATATGAGTCAACTTAGACCCATCAGTCTTTGCAACGTAATTTACAAAATTGGCTCTAAAGTTTTGGCCAACAGAGTAAAGCCGTTCATGGATTCTTTAATCTCTTCTTCGCAGAGTGCTTTCGTCCCAGGTAGGTTGATTTCAGATAACTCACTCATCACCTTTGAGATTTCTCATTTTTTGAAGTGACGTAGAAGTGGGAAGAAAGGCTATTGTGCTCTTATGTTAGATATGAGTAAGGTGTACGACAGGGTTGAATGGAATTTTCTGGAAGCTGTGTTGGTGAAAATGGGATTTTGCAGTAGATGGGTGGAGTGGATCATGTGTTGCGTTCGATCTGTATCCTACTCTTTTCTGCTGCGGGGGGAACCTCAAGGGAGGATCAGGCCTTCTAGGGTGTTACGGCAAGGTGACTCAATCTCACCATACTTGTTTCTATTATGTGCGGAAGTTTTCTCTTGGCTGCTCAGAAAGGCAGAAGCTCAAGCTCTTATCCATGGGGTAGAGATTTGTTCCGGTGCACCGAGTGTCAGCCATTTGTTATTCGCGGATGACTCCTTTGTCTTTTGTAAAGCGGAGATGGAAGAATGCATGGCCTTAAAAGATATCTTGGGTAATTATGAGAGGATCTTAGGGCAACAAATTAACCTTCAGAAGAGTCGAATTTCTTTTAGCAGGAATGTTCCAAGAGTGTTTCAAGATCAGCTTGCTTCAGTTTTGGGGGTTGTAAGAGTTGAAAAGCATGACAAATACTTGGGATTGCCTACAGAGTTAAGCTACTCTAAGGAGGAGGCGTTTAGTTACTTGGTTGAGAAAGTTCGCAATAGAACTCATGGGGTGGAGGGAGAAAACACTTGGCTTGGCTGGAAAAGAGGTGTTGGTGAAGGCGGTTGCCCAATCAATACCCACCTATGTAATGAGTTGCTTCGAATTGTGCGCCTCTACATTTATGTTACTCCATGCAACAATTGATGGCACAGTTTTGGTAGGGAGGATCGGAGGATGTGAGGAAATGTCATTGGCTTTCTTAGGATAAGCTTTGTCTTTCTAAGAAGGAGGGAGGGTTAGGGTTCCGTAATATGCATGATTTTAACCTTGCCTTACTTGCGAAACAAGGGTGGAGACTTATTTGCTTTCCAAACTCTCTGGTTAGCCTTATGTTGAAAGCAAAGTATTATCCTCGTACTTCTTTCATGGAGGCCGGTAAAGGTTGGTGGTGGGGCCTCTTATACTTAGAGGAGCATTATTGCTGGAAGAATAGTGTTAGAGAGAGGATTACGGTTCCAAGTAGGCAGGGGTGATAAGATTTCAATTTGGAAGGATCCATGGTTGCCTGTTCCATGTTCTTTTCATCCCTTTTAAGTGCCTATTATGAGAACGGAGAACTGGAGAGTTGAGGACCTGATCGATGTTGAGGAGATGGAGTGGCAAACTTACCTGTTAGAAGAGTTCACAGTTGATGAAGTGAAGACTATTGCAAGTATACCACTGAGTTTGAGACAGACAGACGATCGTTTGATATGGCATTTTGATAAAAAGAGGTTGTACTCTGTGAAGAGCGGGTACCATGCACTGAGGTCTTGGATATGGGCTAGTAATATTGCGTCTACATCGAGTACGGTAATTGGTGGACCGCTGGGAAAGTATTGGAACATTGTATGGAAGACTAGGGTACCGCCCAAAGTTAGGGTGTTTATGTGGCGCTTGCTTCGAGGTGCGCTACCTCACGTATAGCTTTAGCTGCAAGAAGAGTAGAGTTACCTGATTTAAGGTGTGTATTCTGCACGGAGAGCTTTGAGACAGGTATTCACCTATTTAAACATTGCCCAGCTTTAATTATGCTTTGGTCTTCTTCTTCCTTAAATTTGAATGTTGTTGACCACCATGCAAGTACGTTAAATGCATGGGTCTTTGATATGTTGGATAAGTTGAGGGGGGGAGCAGGTTTGTATGTTCTTCATGTTGTTATGGGCTCTGTGGTCCGAGCGTAACAATATTATTTGGAAAAAGGCTTCGTTTAGCCCTCTATTCGTAGTGGATTGGGAGAAGAGGTATGTGGAGGAGTTCCTAAAGGTACAGGCTAAACCAAGCTGCAAAAAGAAGATAGCCCTAACCAAATGGCAGTGTCCTCCTAGTGGTAGGCTCAAAATCAATGTTGATGGTGCCTTCCATGTGGAAACAGGTTGTGGTGGTATGGGGGTTGTGGTTAGAAATGATAAAGGCTTGGGAGTTGCGGCATTGGCTAGACCGTTTCTACATGCTCGCTCAGCTCTTAATATGGAGGTTGAAGCATGTAGAGCGGGCTTGTTACTTGGTATTCACCAAGGATGGACAGAAGTTGAAATTGAAAGTGACTCTACCCTCCTTTAGCAGCCTTGAAAAGAGAAGGGAATGACTTCTCAGATGTTGGTTGGATGTTGGAAGATTGTAAGTCCTATATGACTGCTTTCCAATCTATTGAGATCCAACAATATAGGGAAGCAAATTGTGTAGCAGATCGTCTCGCTCACCTTGCTAGCTTGTTTGCACTTGATGATGTTTGGTTAGAGGAGACTTCTGCTATTATTCAGGACGTTCTCTAAGAGAATTATTGTAATTGTTCTAATGTAGCGAGGGTTCAGGTTTTAATGTAGCAAAGTACTATTATTAATATAATAAATGGAACAGAGCGTGGGGCTGAGCCTCCCAACTAGGCTGGGTTCCAAACCCCTTTCAAAAAATAATAATAATAGGAAATTAGATTTAGTGACGTGTTGCATATTACTAAGTTAGGAGACATTTGGCAGTGATCTAAGTCATGGTTCATGGCCAAATTGGCTGCTGGTCTCTTTAATAGGTTGACAAGTGGCTACAATGAATTTGTTATTGATTTGCTTGCCAACACGTGTCCAACACTTGTCATAATTCTGTTAGTAACTTGCACATGTTGCTGAAGCACTTATTCACACAACTGACCCAATTGCGTCGGTTATTCAGCCCTATAAATATGACCCAATCCATATCAGTATTCTCCACAATTTTTGGAGAGTTCTCTCTCCCTCTCTCTCTCCCTCTAGAACTTGTTTTTGTCATATCTTTTAAACCGTAAGTCTGATTTAGGATCCGTTTTCACCAACGGATTCATCTTGACAAGCTCTTTCTATTAGTGGAAAGAAAAGTCAGATTTGAAGAAATTATTTTGGACTATCTAGGAGGTTTGATTTTATTTCATATCATCCACGATTGTCGGAAAATAAGGTAGGGGGATCTCGGGAAAACTTTTTATGATTGGATATTGATGTTATGTGCTTCGTATACATGTTATTCTTGTTAATATTATTTTTAAATTATTTTTT
This sequence comes from Rosa multiflora, assembly GCA_002564525.1. NCBI lineage: Eukaryota > Viridiplantae > Streptophyta > Magnoliopsida > Rosales > Rosaceae > Rosa > Rosa multiflora. The sequence continues at coordinate 114,816 of BDJD01003754.1, read as the reverse complement.
TTATAATATTTGAATTACATGTATTGAATGTACGTTGATCGATGTAACTATGCATGTTTTATGGAGGTGGTTATTCATCACCTGTAAAGGAGTTGGGAGAAAATTATGGTTATTTGGTGATTGTGGGAATTATTTTTTGTGTAGTTCAGTCTGAAAATTGTAGGGATCAAGCTCAGGCGAGCCCGTGTGCACAAATAGGTTTAGAATATCAACGGTATAATTGTCAATATATTTGGGTGATTTGGGCTTGGAGATCAATGTTTCGGACAAGATGACTAACAAAAAGGGTTTGGGGGATTTGATTGAGTCAGGGGATTAATTTATATGTTTGGATATTCAAGTCACAGTTGCAAAACTATAAAGTACATGGTATGGGATGTGTAGGCTTGCGTATTCTGGCATATGAATTCACGGGTATATAAATGGAGTTGGATTGCATCATTGTTTAATATGCATGTTATAATTGAAATATATGATGGTATTATCTTTGGTCAATTATCCATGATGAAGTTTTACGTCCCTACTGAACTGCTGGTTGAGCTCACCCTTAACAAATTTTGTAGGTATGGAATCAAGATACTAGAGCAAAAAGTTTCGATATGTATATAATGTCAAATGGGTTGTGAAACTAAGTCTATGTATGATAGAGATTATGTAATATATGCTTCCGTTGGAATTTCGAGATCTTGTTATCTAGCTGTTAGTTCACAATTTTTTTATTTTTATTTTTTTTGTCACATTTTGATTATAGAGATTTTAGTTCTATAATTAAGATGTGATTCACACCTTAACTTGAGATTATAAGATTAGCTCGAGTCAGGGCGTGACAGCATGCCATATATATTTTGTTATATATTATGTATGAGCATGTTTTATTTCATTTACGCTTACATAATTTTTTCAATGCATACCTTTATATGCTATGTTTTATTCATTATTAAATGTGAAATAGTTATTCCTTATTTAGTATGATACATATAAATCGCGTTTTGCCATGATAATGAAAATTCATGTGCATTATACACATAATTACCATGATAAAGCATTTTCACATTGTATTGAAGAAAAAAATGTGACCATTACAAATCTGGGTCTTAAAATCTAATTCATATTTTTGGAAAATAATTTACGTAGATGTCTTTATGACTACGTAATTTATGCCTTTCCTCTTGTTTATGTAGATGGTTGATCCAACTCGACCTGAATTTGACATTTTGGACTCAGAATGACTTGAGTACCACCATTGGGTTTCTGATGTAGAAACTGCCTTTGTGGCAAAAGACTACACTGCCACCATCAAAACTCCCACTGACCCCAAAGACGATGGACTGTCTGACAAGATGAAAGCAAATGCCTTAATGTTTCTGAGGCGGCATATTGATCATTGCGTACACTGGGAGTACCTTTAGTTGAAGACACCCAAACAACTGTGGGATGCCCTTAAATGATGTTTTGGGAACATTTATGACACCTTGCTCCCAGAATTGACCATTCAGTGGAATGAAATCCGCTTACTTGACTACAAAAGGGTCAATATCTTCAACAAGGATATGTTACGCCTAAAGGCACGTCTAAATTTATGTGGAAATGAACTCACAGAAGATGATATGATCCAGAAGACTCTTTATACTTGAAAATATTTACTACATAATATTGTGCACGTTTATCGAAAATACTTTAAAAATAGGCAACCACAAACATTTATTTCTTTTATAAAGCATATGCAGTATGCTTCACACAATTTGGAGCTCCGAGATACTTACCTGCCGGCTAATATAAAACAAATCGGTGACCGACCTGGTTCGTCTTGAATTCGAGAACCGACCAACTACTCTGTAGTACTTCTGACTACAAGTAGCGAAAGTGTCCATTTCCTGGCCCTGAGTCTCCTATGACTGGTTCATTGTCTATACTTATCTTTCCTCGACAAACATAGGAGCACGGCCCCCTCCGGAGGTTCACGGTTATCGACACCGTGGGATCCCTAGGAATCTGAGCATCTAGGTCCCATTCACTTTCAGGTCACAAGTATAAACATACAAAGGTACAGTAACTCAACATGCAAGTCTAGCCTCGGTTTTCGCAATTAGCAAATATCAGTTCTGAAAACACATGTATCACGAGGCATCGACTAATGAACAACCAAAAACGTTCTTGCAGGCAACATACTATCTTAATATAGCATTCTACATATACTGAAAAGCCTCTAACAAGGAAGGGACAGCTCACCCTACCTGGAATTGGAGTGCTCGCCCAAACTTAGCTTCGTTTCGGGTTTTCGATACTTCTTCCAATTTCATGTGCACACGCACGAGTCCTTTACAATAAAATTAAACCAATAAGTAACTTGGAGCCAATACAACTCAACTAACCAAGCAACCAAAACATTTACTTAATTTCCTTAAAGTCCTACGGATTATTCTTTTATAGATAAAACCTATTATCCATTCCCAAATAGTTCAAATGATATGGCATTTGAACCATTTAGGATATGGTCATGATACTTAACACTTTGACCTTCCTTTCCTTAAACTTTTACTTTAAGAAAACAATTGACAATTTCCATTCCCGAATATTCCATTAAATAAATTTATCTCAATTTTCAGGACATGGATAATTTAACAAAGCAATGATCCGTAATTACATATTTAGGTCAACTCGTTAGACCTTTCTATTTTCTTGGTATACCTTAGCTTCCTTAATTTCCTTTTTTCATCGTCAATGTACTTACAAAACGGACTTCCTAATAAGATCGGTCCAATAATCATTAGCCAATATAACTTCATTTCGGATACCAATTCCTTATGAACTTGATCAATTTACATTTTCGTTAACAATAACCAACTCACTTCTTTTCTTACAACCGTGGTATCCGGAATGATAGTTATAGACATTCTTATTTTACACTTCAACGTTGATAACGAATTTTTGCTAATTCACAAGACCAACTTCCTCTATACTAAACTGATTTCATCTTTTTCCTCTAACATGCAAGGTTTCCAACACAACTCAAACAACAAGTGTCACTTTCGTTTCTAATATTTCACATAACCATGATTTCACCGAGTACACACAATATACGGCAAAAACATATCCAAATACCCCAAACCCTTACCATTCTTCTTTTCCAAACTAGAAGTCAATTCCAATTGCTGCAATTCCAACATCACCAATCATTCAAATTCCTGGCAGACAATATACCATCAATAAACAACCTTCAACCAATATTTCACATCCAAAATAGAATTCGAGGTGCTTACCCATTTCTTGAAATCAATCGAATTGACCCAACAATTTCTCTTTTCTCCAAAACTTCACAGAATGCAGAAATCCACCAAATCCTCACATAATTCAAATAAACGACAAAATTATGATCTTTAATTCAATTCTTAACCAAACTCATAACCAACACTGAATTCTTGAATTCTTACCTTCCCAGTTTCAACTGAAATTAACCCGGCAGCTCCTTCTCCTCCAACACTCCAAAAACGCAAAAATCCACAACCCCTCCAGAATCTGTATTGAGCTCCTGTCTCCATCCACCTCTGAGCTTGGGGTTCCAAACTCCAATCCAGAAAATCTAAGTTAGAAACCCACTTCTTTGCGAAATTAAACAAAGGCCTCAACACTAAACAAGGTGATGAAATCGAGCTTACCAGACAAAAGAGGTAAGTCGGTGGCTCTCACGGCGGTGCTGGGTGGCTCTGGTCGAAATCGGAGGTCCAGGTTAGGGGCTATTCTTCTAGACCTTGGGGTGCTGACCCCAGGTATGGTGGTGGTTTGGTTCTTTTCGGACTGGAGACCAGAAAACAAAGACATGGGGAGCCGAGAGCTCCGGTGATGCTCGAACGGCGTCGTCAGGCGTCGGTGGGCAGAGGGGCTTCGAGGTTTTGCTCCGCCTTGCTTGCTGAGTAGAAGGATGGTGGCGGAAGGGCAAGGAAATCGCCAGAAACCGGCGAGACTCGAAGAACAGTGGCGTCGCAGCCATGGGTTGTCGAGGTGGAGGCTACCGGTGGTGCATGTCGGTGATTCTTGATAGGTTTAGATCGGAATTTGGTGCTAGTTCGATTTATGGTGACAGTGTTAGGAGGTGGTGGCTGGAACCGGTGTTTTCCGGTGGTTGCAGAGGGAAGAAGAGAGAGTGTCGGGGGGAGAGAGAAGAGGACGCGGCTGGGAGAGGAGAAAGGGAGAGAATGAGATTTTTGGGGTTTTCTATTCCTATTTATACTAGCGCGTGAGAAATGTCGAATTTGCCCTCACGTCAAATTATGTAATACTCCCTGCTGATCGCTTTCGGGTTTTCGGGCACGTAACTTTTATTCGCTTTTCACCAACGATTTCTCTAACGGACTCAATATTCAAATTCGCTATAACCCAATTCGTATCCTATTCCAATTTACTTCGACAATTTGTCTCGATAAATTCTAGTAACAATTTAGGCCCAAATAAAAGAACATTGGCCCAAACTTAAATCACATGGCCCAAATTAAAGGATCTCGTCACCAAAGAAATCTTCGAACTCAACTCCTTCACTTGAGTGACTTGTAAAAAAAAAATCTTATTAGCGAAAAATTTGACTTCAAAAATTAAACAAAATTTTCGAGGGCTCACAACGTGGCTCCCCAAAGGAAGAAGGGGAGGCCACTTGGTTCGATTGACACTCACCTAAGGAAGAAGAGGGGAAGTAAGGCACAAACTGATCCATTAATCATCAATTTAGAGAACCCCTCTCATGAGATTGTCTCTGATTATAGTTATGTCCATGAATCAATATTGGAGAACGCTCCGATGTTTGAAATGATTTCAGAGAACAAAGAAATCTCAATGGATTATGAGAGTGCGTATGAGTTTATGGAAAGATCTTCCATACACATTGATGATGTATTTGCCTATACTGTTGCTCAAGAAATCATGAACGATGATATCGAACCACGCACTGTTAAATATCAACAAAGAGCAGATTGGCCTAAATGGAAAGAAGCAATCCAGGCATAATTAGATTCTCTGACAAAGAGACAGGTATTTGGTCTGGTAGTGCTAATCCCACCAAGTGTATAGCTTGTAGGACATAAATGGGTCTCTGTCAGAAAGCGTAATGAGAAGAATGAAGTTCTGAGGTACAAGGCTCGCCTTGTGGCGCAAGGTTTCTCACAACGCCCTGGAATTGACTACGAGGAGACATATTCTCCCGTAATGGACGTTATAACGTTCCACTACTTAATTAGCTTGGTAGTTTCCGAAGGACTAGAAATGCAGCTCATGGATGTGGTTACTGTATATCTCTATGAGGATCTAGATTCATATATATGGATGTGGTTACTGTATATCCCTAAACCCTAAAACTCGATTTTGTCTAGACCTTGAACTAGAACATCGAGTTTGTGGAATACTAATCCACCAGTCTGCGTATGTCCAAAAGATGCTTAGGAGATTTAACATGGACAAAGCACATCCTGCTAGCACTCCCATGATCGGTCGAAGTTTGGATGCAAAGAAAGATCAATTTCGTCCAAAGGAAGATGACGAAGAGATGTTGGGAGCTGAAATTCATTATCTAAGTGCAATAGGCGCATTATTGTACTTAGCCCAATGTACTCGACCAGACATTGCATTCTTAGTGAACTTGTTAGCTAGATTTCGCTCAACACCAACGCAGCGTCACTAGAATGGTATCAAGAACATTTTTCGATACCTAAACGGAACCATTGACTTGGGACTGTTCTTTCCCTATAGAGAGACAAGAGGGACCGCAGATGGAACTGCAATCCCTAAAGGAAATGTTGACGGCGAAAGCACCACTCACTACACCGAAACTTCAAATGACGTTTTGATTGGTTTTGCTGATGTTGGATACCTCTCTAACCCACATAAAGGTCATTCCCAAATTGGTTATGTATTTACCATTGGGAACACAGCGACATTTTGGAGATCAACCAAGCAAACCCTTGTGGCTACCTCCTCGAACCACTCAGAGATCATTGCTCTACATGAGGCTGTTCGTGAGTGTATATGGTTAAGAGCTATCATTACACATATTCGAGGGAGTGGTTTGAGTTCTACCACTGAAGAGCCTACTTGCATTTATGAAGATAATGCAGCTTGCATCGAACAGATGAAGCTAGGATATATCAAGGGTGATAATACAAAACACATATTGCCAAAGTTTTTCTACAATCAGCAACAACAGGCTCTCCTCAATATTCAAGTGAATTAAGTAAGTTATGAGGAGAATGTGGCAAATTTGTTCACTAAATCATTGTCTGAGGCCACATTTGAGAAACATGTGAAAAACATAGGAATGCGAAGACTTTCCAAACTCCCTTGATTAATGTAAGTATCAGGGGGAGGTGTAGACGTCAGGGGGAGTCTAACACACACATGTCATTCTCAAATGTAGAAGGTGCGTTGTGCTCTTTTCCTCTGCTCTTTTCCTTCAACCAAGGTGTATTTTTTGTCCCACGGGGTTTTTATTGTTACTTGGCAAGGTTTTTAGTGAGACAACAACTCATGCACCATTTCGTCTTTGACTTGGCACAAGAGGGAGTGTTAAAGGAAAAGCACATTATGTGCCTTCGTGAAAGAAACTAACGAAAGAGGGAATCACATCACAATCAGCATTACTATCATTACTGTAATTGATGTTAATCGATGTTTCCATTTTATCCCTATTTAAAGGGACTATGAAATGAGATGAATATACCAATTCAAATTCTCAATTTACTTTTACAAGATGACATTTGTTGTAAAATTAATATTTCAACTAAAATTGAAACCACTCATCGAACTATTGATTTGAAAATCCTCATTTTAAAGTCCTCATTAGAACCATTCCCTCCAAATAAACTCTCATACTATATTTTATGTTATAATTCTCCAAGTAGTGAAGTGAAAAATGGTGGAGAACTGAAGGATGATTCAGTTAGCTTATAGATTCACACTACATTGTAACCAAGAAATCAGAAATTTGCAGCCCTAGGAACCCAAAAGGATGTATTCCTCTAAAAGTTAATTGAATGCAGTTAATAGACAGATGAAACTTGAAGAATTATGTAACTTCTGGCCGCACTTCTCCAAGCTTTTGCTTTCAACAGACCCAACTAAGAGTGAGCTTGTGGATTTAGTTCCGGTCCTACTTTATACAAATTTGTGCATTTATTTTGTCCACATATCCAAGGCATGTAAAAAAATAACAGTAACCGTATTTTCTTTTCCAAGAGTAATCATTCTCGAATAACTTAACTGATACAAAATTTACAAATGGCTGGGAATTGAACATTGACTACAAAGACCTACTTGAAAGAATTAAAGAATCTGACTGTATCATTTAGGGCATGGATAAAGTCATCAACGTCCTCTCTAGTGTTGTAGAAGTAAAGACTCGCACGTGCACTTGAACCGACGCCTAAATGTTGATGAAGGGGTTGGGCGCAATGGTGACCTGATCGGATAGCGACTCCATGCTGGAGTTAAATTTAAATCAGTTACATAACAGCTACTGATTTGAGATAAAACTTAAATTAACAAATGCCAGGAATAAGTCAGAAATGAAGGAAATAAAGTCTACTAGTTTTGCTTCTTGCATAAAGATACCTGTTGGTCAAGAAGAGTTGCCAAATCTGTAGGGTGTATATTCTCAACATTGAAAGAACAAAGAGCAGCGCGGTGGACATCTTTTGAAGGCACCGGACCATAAATTCGAATGTTCGGTATTGAACAAAGACTATCATATAGATATTTGGCCAGCTCTATCTGCAAAAAATAGTACAAAAATATATTAATTGCAAACAATAATGAAGTTTCAATACAACATAGTTATTTCACATTTGACAAACCTAAGCCATATATAAAGACGGATAAAAAGTTTGTATGATCCTACTAAGCTAAAACCGTGGATTCAAGAACAAATTAATTTTAAAATTATTATTTCTATTTGTAATAATTTCATTGAGCTAATATTTTGTGTTTTTTCTAAAAAAAAAAAAAAAAAAACTGAGGGACAAAAGCGTCAAAGATGACAAAAAATAAGGGCAAATCCGGAAAATCACTGTATATATGAACAGTGACAATCCCGTTTTACTTTTGTATATTTATAATTTCCACAAAGGAACAAAAAAAATAAAAATAAAAACAATTGTTCATAAATCTACAAGTGTTGTGTAGGGGTGGGCAAATGTTGAGTTAAACCCAACCAACCCAACCTTACATGGTTGCAAACTGAAGCAACCGCCCATCAGGTTGTGCTTGTGGTTTCGGTTTTGCGCCAACTGAATCCACACTCATTCCCTACCACTTTCAAAGTCAATTTAGGTACTATCCTTATTTTCAAAGCACCACCACCATGCCGCCACGTGGTACACTTCAAGTATTTGAGGGAAGCCTTGGTATTTTAGATGAATTATTTCACTGCTATTTACTTAAATTGAAGTTATACTAGTCATACCATACTGAAGAAATGCTGTAATAGTGAAGGTTTAAATTGATAAAATGCATTTGCGGCGCATGTAACAGACGAGTCCAAAATTCGTTATATAGAAAATATTAAAATGAAGATAAGTTTAATACCTCGTACTCATGTATCCGTTGCATACCAATTCCAGACAAATAATCAATAGCTGCTCCTAGCCCAATTGCTTCCCCAATTGCTGGTGTTCCAGCCTCGAATCTAGTTGAGTTTATGGTGGTAATTACAAACAAAGGTATCAGAAGGTTGCCATATATATATATTTTAGATTTATATGTACAGAATATAAGAAACAAACTATTAGTGATGAAAAAAAAAGAAGACAAAAAATACTAAACAGAGGACAACTTGACCTTCGGGCTGCATATACAGTGATATACCAACTTACTAACCCCTATAATCAAAGAATGACGGTAATAAAATCAATATCAGCGCATAAACATTTCTAAGATCTTCAATCCAAGACACCTCGGAAGAACCTGAAGTCCATAGAAGAATCAGCTCATCCCCCCAAACCACCCCCAAAAAAAAAACCAACCCCCAAAAGAACCCAACTTTACCAATGATCCACTTATTTCTCTCCATCTAAACTAACCAGAAATCAGCCAACATAAAATGTCACCCCAACACCACAAATTAGCACATAAAGCTGGAGGCTACCATCTCAAGTCAGCGTCCCTAAACAACCTTAGCACAAAGACGATGCAATTTGACAACGGACAAGCAAATGATCCGCAGTTTCAACCTCACACCTAGACAAACCACACCAATGGGGAATATACTAACATATGGTCATTTCTTCTGAACCATATCAAAAGTGTTCAATCTTCCATGACCAATTAACCAGGCTAACACCTGAACCCGGGTGGGTCCAAATTACATGAGTAGGAGATGGCCTAAACTAAGAAAAGAGAAGAATTATCCATCAACTGCTTAGAGAATTACCCTAACAACTCCATAAACAGAATACCCTACTCTGCTAAGATGGCCTAAACTAAGAAAAGAGAAGAATTATCCATCAACTGCTTAGAGAATTACCCTAACAACTCCATAAACAGAATACCCTACTCTGCTAAGATGGCCTAAACTAAGAAAAGAGAAGAATTATCCATCAACTGCTTAGAGAATTACCCTAACAACTCCATAAACAGAATACCCTACTCTGCTAAGATGGCCTAAACTAAGAAAAGAGAAGAATTATCCATCAACTGCTTAGAGAATTACCCTAACAACTCCATAAACAGAATACCCTACTCTGCTAAGATGGCCTAAACTAAGAAAAGAGAAGAATTATCCATCAACTGCTTAGAGAATTACCCTAACAACTCCATAAACAGAATACCCTACTCTGCTAAGATGGCCTAAACTAAGAAAAGAGAAGAATTATCCATCAACTGCTTAGAGAATTACCCTAACAACTCCATAAACAGAATACCCTACTCTGCTAAGATGGCCTAAACTAAGAAAAGAGAAGAATTATCCATCAACTGCTTAGAGAATTACCCTAACAACTCCATAAACAGAATACCCTACTCTGCTAAGATGGACTGGCAGAACATTTTCTAAACAGGACAGTATGGATGTTAGCTCCCCTAATTCCAAATCAGTAAGATTCTAGGGAACCTAAGGTTCCAGCTCAAAAGATATGTAGAGGAATCAAGAGACGGTCTAGAAAGAGCAAAATTATGGGAGTTCAACAATCAGTATCAACAAGTACCATTTCCTCACCCTTTCCCCGATATGACAACCCAGACCCAGGAATAGAAGGTCTGACATGACACTTCCTTCACAGATCTCTCCTTTCAGTTTGGGATGGGAATTGGAGGCAGAGTGAAGGTGTGGGGAATTTAATTTTTTTTTTTCCTACTCTCTTTCTTTGTTTATACAGATTGAACTTCCATAATTGTCTCATTGCTAGAATGTGTGCTGCTTCCTCTTGTTATTCTTTGAGCTGGAACTTCAGGTTTTGCACAAATATAATACAATAACTATGGACAAACCAATGAAATCTTACTGATTTGGAATTAGGGGATGATAGCTCCCCAATGAACTTCAGGTTTTGCACAATATAATACAATAACTCTTAATGCCTTGCATAGACCAAGCTAGACAGTATATAGGAGCACTTGCTTATAGTAAGGATAAGGCATCTAGGAATAGTAATGTAATGAACTTAAAAATGAATATCTCATTTTCAAAAATTTACGAAGTTATAGTATCCAGACACTTCAGGGTTTGTGTGGATTACTATATTCCATGACATAAAATAATATTTCAAGTATGGAGACAGATTACCAACCTAGATGGAGGTTCGGCATAAGTGGAATGATCAAGAAATACATCAGATATCATTTCTCCACCACCTAGATAGTTTGAAAAATTAAAGTCAGCTAAAGTACACGTCACTACTTTGTTGGAGTTAGATAGACAGAACTCTAATAGAAGAATTGAACTTTCTGAGGACAACTGCAAACTAGAAATTTACCTAAAAATGGAGGCATGGAAGAAAATAGGTCACTCTTGCCGTATAAGAATCCAATTCCCGTAGGCCCACACATCTGAGACATGTTAATTAATTACTTCATATACTTGCCCATGAAGCTAGATTGCAGTACACAAGGTAGTGTTAAGATTCCCGTCGGCCACAGATTTTCCTAACCTTGTGAGAGGAAGCAACAAGAAAGTCAGCATTAAGATCCTGTACATCAACCGCCATGTGTGGAACACTCTGACAAGCATCTACAAGAACTTTTGCCCCAACATCATGAGCACAACACGTGATATCTTCAATAGGAAGAACAGAACCTACATGAAAATCAATATAAATCCATCAATGTGACTATGACTGTGTTATGTGTTTGTTTGAGATAAACACTGCAATATTCAGTCAATAACAATTCACAAGAATTCAATCAAATAAAAATTTGGGTACACCTTCTGAAACTTGTTATCTACCACAAAACGTAAGCATACAAAGCTCGAAGAATCGAAGAAGGAAAGGAAACCATAATCACTTGAGAAACAGAACCATACCTAGCACATTTGAGACATGATGAACAACTACAAGTTTTGTCTTTCTTGAAAGCATATCTTTTAACTTTTCCACATCTGGAACTCCATCTTCATTTAGTTCCACGTATTTCAAAATGGCACCGGTCTTTTGAGCTACAAGTTGCCAGGGAACAATCGCACTGTGATGTTCGGCAATTGTGAGTAAGATCTGCAATAAAGATTAAGTGAAGCAAGAGCTGACAAATATTATTGAAATTAGAGGAAATTGTATTTAAGATTCAACTCATAAGATTACATAAATACTGTGATCACGACAAGCTCATGTACAACTACTTGAGCAAATATAGATAGAACATGAGATCACGGTAATATGCAAGATGTTAATTCCCAAAACTTAATGAATGAATGCAGCATAAAGTGAGTGATTATTAAAAAAAGAAGAAACAAAACAAGAAGATAGCAAATGTTATCTACCTCATCATTTGATTTTATATTTTGGAGTCCCCACGAGTGAGCAACCAGATTGATAGCTTCAGTAGCATTCCTAGTAAAAACAATTTCTCGAGCATCTGATGCATTGATAAATTCCGAAATCTTCTTTCTCGCCAATTCATATTCCATTGTTGCCTTTGAACTAAATTCACCACAAGCAGCAAGAGTTATTTATTCGCAAGACGGTAACAAATAACTCTAGTTGATGTAACAGAGAACCCTATCTCAAGAATGTCTAACTAAGATAATCTCTAAAAAATCCTAAATTGACAAAAGTGAATAGTTGGACTAATGTAACCCACTATGGTATGTTATTACTCTAGTCTCTACCTTAAGTAATGAATCCCGCGATGCACGTTTGAATTGTAACCTTGATAGTAATCCTGCAAAGCCTTTAACACAGTGATGGGCTTCTGGGAAGTTGCAGCATTGTCCAAGTAAACAAGTCTAGAGCCATTTACTTCCTGTCATGTAACAAATATTGAGTACTGGACTGAGGAGTTACAGGAAAATAAACCGTGGTTAAAAAGTAGAGACCTGGTGAAGGATAGGGAAATCGGGTCGGGTCGAGTGACCAAGCGAGAGGGATGCTGGTGGAGCTGCAGCAGTTGAAGCGGAGACGAGAAAGCGTCGGAAGGTGTGAGGGGTGCGGCAGGCAGGGGTTGTTATCATGGGGAATGAATATGGGGGCAATTTTAAGGCCACTCCTTCCAGTGTCATCATCGATAACTTGTTGGTTTTGGTCCTTTGAATAGGATTAGCAAGATCAAACAGTTTGCCATTATGCCAATACAATTATCAAAATAGCAAGACTTAAATATTTAATGACGGTATTACCTTTATTTTTTTTCTTCAAGCTTCTGAGGGCTTCTCCTCACTAACCGAGTGAGACAGTGAGTCGGCAACTGATACAATCATACAAACTGCAGTTTAATAAGAAGAAGAAGAAATCAACATCAAATGGAAATCAAACCCATTTCTAACTACCCAATGACCCAATCAGTATCATTACCTCAATTAAAATCAACATCAAGGAAACTGAACCCATTTCAACCACCAAACCAGTATCATTATCTTTGTTAAAATTACCATCAAGATCAAATGGAAACCGAACCCATTTCAACTATACCATTACCTTAGTTAAAAACCAACAAGATCAAATGCAAATCGAACCCAATTTTACATATCACCAAAGTTAAAAACTAACATCAAGTTTGGAAATCGAACCCATTCATACCTAGGCGGCTAGGCAATCATTAACAGCTCAAATTTATTGAAATTAGAAAACAGGGTCTGAACAGCAACAGAGCAACTGATCAAGAAAGACTAGAAGAAGTGAAGATCACAAACTCAGATTAAGAAGAAGAACAAGAGGAGGAGGAGGAGAGAGAGAAACCTAGAGCTGGGTTGCTGTGTTCGGGTCTTCGGGATATCCGGATATGTCCGCAAGCCTCGGAGCTTCAGCAGAGGAGAACGCCGGGAGAGGTTTCTCTACAGTGCCAACAAAGATTGAAGTCGGTTTTATTGGCCTTCGATTATTTGGGATTTCATGGTCCCGCTTTCACTGTCTCTCTGGTTTTTTTTTTTTTTCACTCTTTAATTCTCAACAAAAAATAAAAATGGATTTAGAATTTAGGGTTTAGAGTTTTGAGTACACCCCCTCTATTTTTCTATTACTTTAATACAATTTTTTTTTTTTA
>BDJD01003754.1:59375-87442 GCA_002564525.1 Rosa multiflora | reverse complement strand
AAAAACTTTGCCTACGTCCTCTGTGTGATCTCTCTTGAGAATCACTAGCACTATGGAGATAACAACTTGATTACAAGTACTTATTGAAATCCCTATGCTAATCCCCAACCTCTTTGCTAGATCTCTCTATCACCCTTGGCTCTCCCTGCCCTTGTGTTTGTATGTTAACTGAGAACTCTCTGAGATCTCTCTTTGATCTCTTCTCTGATCTGAGGACACATTATGTGACCTCCCTGCAGCCCTATTTATAGATTATAGGTGCTGGTTACAAACATGTCACATTAGGATTCCTAAAACTATTAGAACAAGGAAAGAGAGCTAGCTTTCCTATTCCTAACTAGAATAGAACTTACTTTCCAGGTCTAAATCAATAGGAATAACTCTTCCTATTCCAAAACCCATTAGGATACTAGAAGAATTCCTGTGCGCACTAATCTTCACTTACCCATCTGGTTTTGCCTTGAATCCTAATCAATTTAGGCATATCAACGAGCCAAATTCACAACATAAGTAACTGGTTAGTTGCATATGGCCTGTTAAAGAAAAGTTGCTACTCTTCTTTGGAATTCTCTCCTGCCATAATTTCTTTGGGTTTGGGAAAGGGATGAAAGATAAAGTTCTTTGTGGCTGTAGAGTTCTTGCTGTCATCTCATGCTCTTGATGGAAAGAAATAGAAGGGATCTTTGAAGATTACCTAGGTGTGGGTGTGGAGGAGCTTTGGGAGAGAGTAGGATACTGGGAAGCTGTCTGGGCTTCTGTCTCAACGGTTTTCATAGATTACAGCTACTATTTCATTCTTTAGATAGGAAGGCTGCTTTAATTTAGGGTCATTGACCTCGTAGGGAGTCCTAGTCCTGTTGCTGTTGGTTGTGAGGGTCTCTGTTTTGTAGTTGTGCCCTTTGTGGACTTCTTGTCTACTCTCTTTTTGTATGTTTAATAAACTTCATTTCTATTAATAAAAAAATTCTTGGAGATCTTTTCGTGTATCCCTTCTTCATTTCTATAAACTACTATTTTCTTTGACATAAACCGTACATTTCCTTTTGGTTTTCTATTTGATAAATGATGTTATCACTTATCTGTGATTGATGATTTTTGTTACTTTTTTATTATTATTCTAGTAATATTTATATCTTGAAAAGGTAAAATTTAAGTTTTTAGATTTCTTTTCTTGGTTTAATTGGGGAATATGTGTTTTTGTTATGATGTCAGACTGCTAGATAGCTTGGATTTTAACTTATGGCTTTTGGTGCCTATAATTTAATCATATTGTATATAAAATTGTATATCTTGCTTTGCATGGATCAACTTTACTGCTCATGTTTGTTCATTTTTAAAACTCTTGTGCAGTTGTCAGAGCTTGTGAATGTGGAAGGTTATAGTGACTGGATTCGATTAGTAGCAGAGTTCACGCTAAAGTCTTTGCAGTCCTGGAAGGTTGACTGGCTTTCAGAACCCTCTCTTAGCTATTGCCATAATAATGCATCCATGATAAAATCAATGTCTTTTTTCCCCCATGCATATGGGGTCACACTCTGAATTTCCCTAGGTTTATATTGTATACTCTTTCCACTAAATCTGATTTTAGAGATCTATTCCTTTTACTTCATCTCATGTGTCTTGCTTAGCCTCTCAGTCTTTAACCTTCGATTTAAATCAGTATCATGGTTAGGTGCATCTAGTAGTCAATGTTGTTTAGTGTGATATATCTGAATATTCTAAGTCCTCTTTCTCTTATACCCCCCTAAGTCCCAATGTTTCTGTGATATCCAGATTTTTATTCTTTCTTTTCTATTCACTTTTAGCATCTGTCTTAGCACTCTCATCTAAGCTACATGGTTGCATGTTAACCTTTTGTTGCTGACTAGAAGCTGGAATTAATATTCTGGGTTTCAACTTGATTTACTCGCAAGCTTGTTTTCTTACCAGTGGGCCAGCAGCAGTGTGTACTATCTTTTAGGACTGTGGTCTAGATTGGTGACATCTGTACCATACTTGAAAGGCGAGGCACCCAGCTTGCTTGAAGAATTTGTGCCTAAGATTGCCGAAAGTTTCATCACATCGAGATTTAACTCTGTGCAGGTATATCATCAAATGTTTCTCTTCCCAATACTGTAGTTTATTGCTGAGCTAACCGGATTTTCTCTATTCAATAAATTACTGTTTTACAGGATGGATCTTCAGATGATCTTTCTGAAAACCCACTAGACAATGTTGAACTTCTTCAGGATCAGTTAGATTGCTTCCCTTACCTCTGCAGATTCCAGGTTCTTCCTCTACACATGATATGCAATTGTTTCATTTCAAGTATGATTTGGTTATTCCTCAAGTGATAACTATTGTTTGGAGCATTGCAGTATAGTTCATATACTGATTCCTGACTTACGTGTGTGGAACTGATTTGCATTTGTTGTATGACCTTCTCTCTTTGAATTGCAGTATGAAGGCAGTAGTTTATATATAATAAACACAGTGGAACCCATTTTACAAATATACACGGTATGGTCGTACGTAATGAAGATACTTTTTTGGAATTTAAAAGTGAAAAGAGTTTGTGGCTTCATGTTCTGTTCGTTCCTTCTGGCTTAAAATAGGAAAGAGCTCGCATGCCGCCCAGTGAAATCAGTGACCTCTCTGTCATTGAAGCCAAACTTGCTTGGATTGTTCATATCGTTGCTGCTATTCTTAAGATAAAACAATGTACTGGTTGTAGGTAAAGAAACACATCTACTTCATTTTGTTCTCGTTCTTTTTTTTCAACCCACATTCATTGCCCTGTGGAATTGATACTGTGGCAGGTTCTTATTGTTTTAAATTTCTGCCATGCAGTGTTGAGTCACAAGAACTATTTGATGCGGAACTTTCAGCTCGCATCTTGCAATTGATTAATGTTACCGACAGTGGGGTACACAGCCAGGTACAGCTGCAGGAAAGACTTTTGCTTTGAGTTCTGTTAATACATAATGAAATTATAACTTGATGATGTCAGATTACTCTGTCCTTTGTCTTCCTATTTTTGTGAGAAGAAACAGAACTTTTATTACAAAAGCACAGTACAATAGAGGACAAGAAGTCCTCAAAGAAAAACTGAAACTCAAAACAAAGAGAAACACCACATATAAGGCTGAAAGTGGCTTAATCAAGTCAATGCACCTTTCAAATTAGCACCAAGTCAGAAAGTGATAATTTCCAAACTCTAAGGTGACGTATGCCCATATTCGAGACTGGAAACAAACTAGATCCTAGAGTTTTTCCACAGAGAAACCGGGAAACTCTTAAAAAATCCTCGTATTTACTCCTGTCAAATGACCCAAAAACAGCCACATCCTGCAGTTCCACAAGGTTTTAGTCTTCGAACTCTTCTTACCTCTTTGGAACAACCCAACTTACACCAGCCTGTCCTTTGTTTCCTAGTTTGGTGCTTTTGGTATAAGAATGAAAGTTGGGTGATGCAGGACTATAACGGGAAAATCTGTAGAAGAAAGATCTTCTCTGAAGAATATAAGGTTTTAGGGGTTTGAGTTCTGGGATTACAGGAACAGTAGGATATAGTGAATCCTTTTTTTTGGGAGAAAAATTAAGAAGACTGGGAAAGAACTACATCACACCAGTAGGGTTCCAGGAATCACACCTAGAGTGTATCTCACCACTGGAGAGCAGCAAAAGCTGTCAATTTTATTCGTACATAGTTGATATAATGTATAACCCTAACCCAGTGACAAAAGTAAAATACCCTTGGTATGACCCTAACCCTATATATAATGTTAAAAACAAAGAAACTGTAGCCACTACTAGTGTAGTTCAGCTTGCTCAAAGCCCAATTTTGCATGATCTCAAGTAGGCTAAATATTATCTAGCAAAGCTAAAGGCCTTGGATAAACCTTAGCGGTCTGTCACTTATGTTCTTCATCATGGAGTCTTTCAAGCTCTGCTGCGTTGGGCTTAAAGCACCTTAGCTGATACTCAACCATAAAACTTGTTAGTCTGATTTTTATCAACTTCAAAGAATGTCTAGTTATGGTTTAATTTCCTAGAAATGAAAGCATCATCAAAATCATTAATATGTCAGTCAGTAGTTTGGTCCTATGGTATGGAAACAGAAGTTGGTGCAATTTCTTCCATCTGACTCAAGAGAATATAGGAAAGTTTGCAAAATGTTGACGAGATATCAAACATTGGATGGAATGTGCTGTTGATTAATAGTTTGGTATTTTAAATTTATGAAATGGAAAATGAAGTTGGTGCAATTTCTTTCCCCTGTGTGGACCGAATATCAGAAAGATGGTGAGGAAATGACGAAATGTCAATTATGGATGTGTGTAGAAAAATAGTGGAATACCATAATTTCAAAGACAACTAACTTAAACTTTCAGCTATAGAAATTTTGACGAAATTTAATTTGATGAAGTGCATCTACACCCTAAATTAGGTTACCCACCAGTATAGGAACTAAACAAAGATGCTACTAGTGGCAACAGATGCTGATGAGAACCATAGGAAAAGAAGTGTTTTGCTGAGACCCATGCTGATGAGAACCAGAGGAGGAAGATCAAAAGACCTTGCTCAAAACAATAAAGAAAAATGAAGAGATCTTGGTGAAGAAAGTAAATAGAAATTGAAGAGTCTGGCAAAAGAAGAGGCTGAGGAGTTTATTCTCTCGAAATTTTCTCTTGCCAGTAAGGATTTGACGTTGCATGGTATATCGTTAGCTTAGTGGTTAATTGCTAGTCCACTTATGAAGAGAAAATCGCAAAACTTGACACTGATATTTTCTTTGTTATCTAAATACAAGAGCCAGTACAACCATTGGACAAGTTTTAGCTGGCTTCGAGTGGAGCACTTTTGGATTTTGTTTTCTCTGTGTTACTACATGCCATTTTTGAGTCAGTTTGCATTTATTGAAATTCCTTCTTCGCATTTGGCAGAGATATGGTGAAATAAGCAAGCAAAGGCTTGACCGTGCAATTCTTACCTTTTTCCAACATTTTCGGAAGTCTTATGTTGGTGATCAGGCCATGCATTCTTCGAAGGTAAGTAACTCTCTTTGTATTTTTCTAGAGTTATGTTAACATTTAGCTTGATGCTTCTCTTATATGTTGCAGCAGTTATATGCGCGCCTTTCTGAACTTCTTGGACTTCATGATCATCTTTTAATGTTGAATGTGATTGTTGGAAAGATTGCTACAAACCTGAAATGTTACACCGAGGTTAAATCTCTGTCCTGAATTGTTTACAAGAAATATAAGGATTATGGTTATCATAGTAATTCTTATCTCTGTATCAGAGTGAGGAGGTCATTGGTCACACCTTGAGTTTGTTCTTGGAGCTGGCATCTGGGTTAGTTTCATTACTTCTGCATTTGGTGTAGAGGACTGGAGCTAGTTGTTGCTTTAGGAACTCAATTGCCTGTATTTTGGTTAATGTGTTTTTTTTTTTTTCCCTTTGGTTTTTCCCGGTTGCAGATACATGACTGGCAAGCTGCTTTTGAAGTTGGATACTGTTAAATTTATAGTGTCCAATCATACTGTAAATCTCAGTCTGCAATATCTTTCCTTTGCTTTTTTTTACATTTTTACTTTTGATTTGACCGTCTTTTAAAGCATCTTGTATACCTTGCCTGAATTTTCTTTTCTTTCCTTTTTCTTTTTCAGAGGGAGCACTTCCCCTTTTTAGAAGAATATAGATGTTCTCGTAGTAGAACAACTTTTTATTTTACAATTGGTTGGTTAATATTCATGGAAGACAGCCCTGTGAAGTTTAAATCTTCAATGGATCCACTTTTGCAAGTATGCTTCTCTCTCTCTCTCTCTCTCTCTCTCTCTCTCTCTCTCGTGTATCTGCATTTTCAGAATTAATACTGTCAAGTTTGGGTACTTGTGCTCAGTTTCATAATATGGGGAAGTTTGCAAGCTGAATTACAGATATCTGAATAAGATTTTGGTGTTCTTCTGTCTATTGTATTATGGAATTTATGGTAACATCCATGTTTATGTATTTCTTGATTGGGAACATGAAGAATTTAGCAGCTTTTATAGTTATAAGACAATTATAAGCAAACAAATCAAGTAGCCGCAAAAGTAGTTGCAAAACTACAACCTCTATGCATAAAGAAAATAATTCCTGAAGCAACCCCACAGAGGTGAATGTGTTCGACAAACTATGGAATTCTGCTATTGGTCTTGGTTTATTTATCATAGTTGTTTGCATTCTTTGAAGAAATGTTATTTGTTATTTGGGGATAGGCAATAGTCAATATGGTCAATGAACTTTTATTTTAGTTACTCATACTCTATATAAATGTATTTTATAAGAAACTCATGCTGTATATGTAACATATGCTCGATATGGAATTTAGGTTTTTATCAATCTCGAATCAACTCCTGATGCAATGTTTCGCACTGATAATGTAAAGTATGCATTAATCGGGCTGATGAGGGATCTTCGGGGAATTGCCATGGCCACAAATAGGTAAATAACTGTTGCATTTTCCGAACCAACGTTCTAAGGCCTGACAAATTTTTCTCTTACATTCTTCTGTTTCAACATCTTCAGTCGCAGAACGTTTGGGCTTCTGTTTGATTGGCTGTATCCTGCACACATGCCACTTCTTTTGAAAGGCATCTTGCATTGGTCTGACACACCAGAGGTAGAGGATAACCTTCTTTGTTTATTCAGAATTCAGCAGAGTTTCTATGTTAACGAAACATTATGTGGACATTCTTTTTTCAAAAGAAAAGAAAAAAGAGAAATAGAATTTTGTCAAGCGACTTTAGCTTTTGTTCAAAAATTTGGTTGCATTACATATATACATCTTATAACTTGTTCTTTAGGCAGAATTATATAGTAATACAATTCTTTTGATTCTCTTGAAACAGGGAGCAACGCTTCTCCCCCTCCTCTTTCAACTCTATCTTTTGATTCAATATCTTCCTATTCTATCATCATTTTATCTCTGTACATATATGGCCTGCTAGGTTTGTTACCATTTTTTATTTTCTTCTAAAGTTATGGTGTGCCATTTTCTTAAGTTCTTGCTTACTTGATACTGCAGGTTACTACCCCTTTGTTGAAATTCATGGCTGAGTTTGTACTGAACAAAGCCCAACGCTTGACTTTTGACTCATCTTCTCCTAATGGCATACTTCTTTTCCGAGAAGTCAGTAAACTGATTGTTGCTTATGGGTCAAGGATTCTGTCTCTTCCAAACGTTGCTGATATATATGCCTTCAAATACAAGGGAATATGGATTTCTTTAACTATTCTCACGAGAGGTGAAACATGTTCTTCTAGTTTCTTGTAACAGTAATGTGGCTCTATTCACTTTGCTTGTTTTGTTTGTTTTTTTTTTTAATTTTTTTAATTTTCTTACTTTCCCAAGATATTGTTATGTGACCCTAAGATGAAATAACTATTGCAATGTTTATATTGCATGTTGTATGTTTACAGTCTTGAAGCTTTCGCCCTATGGGTTATTTTGTTTGATTCCTTTCTTTTTCTTGGATATGCCTTTTCATCTGCTGTGTTCTTAATGGTGTAATTCTGGTTGGAGATAGTTAGATGTCTGGGTCCAGGGCAGGCAGTAAATTAAGGAAAGACTGACAAGGGTCTGAAGTTGTGACGGAGATGGGTATGTTCTGAAATAAGGTTATAGTGGTTTTACTAGGTCAGAGTAGTTGGCTAGAACAGCGGTGAAATTAATGCTTGTTTTTTTTTTTTTTTTTTCTCTTCTTTTCTTTAATTGTTTGTTTGAGACTAAAAGACAATATGGTTTGGTCTTCTCTTTTAATGTTGCGGGACATTCAGTTTAATATTTCTTTTTCGTAGTTTCTGTGTCCTTGCTTTCCTGATTGAATATTCACAAATAAATAGTATTTCTTAAAATATGTTGGCTAATTTAGTATCTTGCTGCCAAACAACACAGCTCTTGCTGGAAACTATGTCAACTTTGGGGTGTTTGAGCTATATGGAGATAGAGCACTTTCTGATGCACTTGATATTGCACTAAAGTTGGCATTATCAATTCCTTTGGCTGATATATTGGCATTCCGTAAGGTATGTGAACCTTTGTTTCCATGTCTTCTTTGCTAATCTGTTTATATTACTGGTTTTCTCTCTCTTTTTTTTTTCTTTTTTGGTAGAGTCATCTGATTTCCATTCACTGCTTGTTTGTTTGGAATCTAAATAATTCTATATTCCAGTGTGATTTTTTTTTTTTTTTGGGTTATGTGGAATATGAGCCAGTCAGTAATGTGAAACTATGGAAATGGAGTGGCTTAGAATTTAGAAAAGATGAACTTAATATTTTCTGAAAGGATATTTATCCAATAGATTTTGTGTTTCAGCCATTCTGACACCGACACATGAAGCCTCTAGGGTACATCCTTTGACCATATCGTTGAATTTTTGTGACACCTTAATTCTCTGGAAATTGGGTTAAAATGCTTTTTCTACAAAGCTTTAGTAAAATTTGATGGCTGTTTGACATATAATAATAACATTAATCCACATTGTTGACATATGTTTAAGATATGATGCCTCTGCATTAAAAAAGCAGCCATGCAGTTATTCTCTTGCTGGAAGTTCTGTGAAGTCTGAACATCAGTAAGACTTTATCTGGCTTGATCCAACTACATTTGTTATCTATAGTCTTATCTTTATACAACTTAAAATCGAGGAATCCCACATTAGTTCTCATGATCAGTCCAGCAGTTGAAAAGTATAAATGTTTTAGATGAAAAGGTTTGCGAGAAAATTAGAAACAAGTGCTTAACAATTCTGACCACCTGGATTCAAAAATTGCAAGCAGATTTTGTAGATTTTGAGAAGAATTTCTGTACAAAGATTCTATCTGGCTTCTTTGATACTTATATAGCCTTAGCTATCTCTTCTAGTAAAGTGAAGAAATTTTCAAATAAAAGACTATCAGTATGAAAATCTTTAATTAGGCCATGGTAATATATCCTAGTCTTGAAGTGAGACAGATTGTTAAGTTGCTTGTCATTTCTGTTTGACCTTTGAGAAGTACCATATGCTATATATCAAGTTTGAAATTGATGTTTTGTCCTACGCTTTAGCAGTTCATGCTGGATTCTATGATATCAATGGTTTTTGATGCTATAAAAGTTTGTGTTTGCGTGAGCGCATTAAATTGCTGACATATCTAAGCTTTATCTTGTGTTGAATTTTTCATATGGTGTAAAATTTGAAGGGGGAACTTTATTTTCATATTTTGATTTCTCACTTTGTGCAGCTAACAAGAGCCTACTTTGCGTTTTTAGAGGTCTTATTCAACAGCCACATAGTTTACATACTGAATCTGGATACCAGTACTTTTATGCATATTGTTGGATCTCTTGAATCTGGCCTCAAAGGTCTAGATACAAGTATCTCATCACAGGTATGTGTTATGAAATTATGCCTACTTCATGTCTATTTGAGAAGCACCTTTCTAGTTTCACCCACATCTCAACTGTTAGGCTCTAATTGCGTCTTTCAAAGTAATTTGGGTGGCGAACATTGTCAGAAAAAATTCAGTGGCAACAGCCCAAATGGCACGGCTGTTCAGTGAGAAGTGCTGACTCCCATCCAGCCAACATTTATAGTAGCAAAATTTACCTCCATTTATGAGATGGATAGTGGGATTTAAGGACGATAAGTTTCATGTAGAACAGGTGTAAAAAATAATTGAAAAATACGTGGTTTCTGCTGAGTAACTTTCTTTTGGTGACTATGTTCTACCAAAGAAATTAATCTCTAAAATCCAAATTGAGTCTGGACTTTAAATTTTTGAAGCATATTAGTTGATCCCATGATCAATGCCAACTATTCTTGTTTCATCTACTGCATAGCTCCATTGTTTTCTATTACTGAAGCCCATAGACTACTTTTTGCTCCAGTGTGCGTCTGCTGTAGATAATTTGGCAGCCTTTTATTTTAACAACATTACCATGGGCGAGGCACCTACATTACCTACTGCAGTAAATCTTGCTCGCCACATTGCAGACTGCCCCAATTTGTTTCCAGAAGTAAGTCAGGATGCTGTGCTGTAGTCTAGTTTTATTTTGATTTTGTCTTATTAATGGTGTGCATTTTTTTTTCTGGTTGGCTTGTTATTCTCGATCAATAATATCAGGAACTATGTCAGTTCTTCATTAGATTGTAATAATGTGCACTATGGTCATCTGCATTATGTTTGTTGATGTTATTCACTAAGACTCAACGAAGTTCCTAATTTTTTTTATACTTTAAAATATATTAAATTTTTTTTTAAATTATGTCTCTCATCTGTATAAAACCATTTCTGTTCCATTGTTTCCTGTTTGTTGCTGTTCTTAATTTTTTATTTTACACTGTCAAAGTGCCAGTCCACTTTCTTTATGCTTCCATACTTTTTGTTAATAGGACATGCTCTGTTGCTATTAAAGAAATATCAATATTATAGTTCTTTTAAAAAAAGTATGATTAGCAGTTGATAATAGCTATTATTATTTCTTCTCTATCCTTATATGAGTTATATCACCCGCAAATCCGATGCATACAAGGTGAATTTAATATGCCTACTGTTTCTTTATGTTGGCAAATTTGGATTACACTTGATTGTTTCTATCCATAATTATTGACTTTTGAAAGTATAAATATCAATAATCTGAGTTATTTCTTATGCACAGATACTGAAGACTCTGTTTGAGATTGTTTTATTCGAGGACTGTGGTAACCAGTGGAGTCTTAGCAGACCAATGCTGAGCTTAATTCTTATTAGTGAGCAGGTGATACTTCTCTTTTAGTATGTATGGCTTTCAGCATCATAATTTTCCTTGTTGAAGACCATACACATCTACACAGAAACATCAATGCAAATCCTCTCTCAAATGCTTCTTCAAAATCAGTTCTTCATTCTATCTTCACTGATACACTAATAAGTTTCCTATTTGGTGTGTACATGATTGTTTACACTTTCCTGCAGCAATTTTTTTTTTTTTTTTACTGCAAGCTTTGGAAAATATCTTGCTAGTAATATGTTATTTTTCAAAGAAAGGTTATAGATCCCTACTGCCAATTATAGGAAATTTCCCTTTCGTTCTCTGTTAAATATTACCGTGGGAACAATGAATCTCTCTAATATGCTTCAGGTTTATATTGATATTGTAGATGTGCTTTGTTTGTTGTCTTCAACATTGTTTAACCTTTCTCTATTCTTGTGGCCTCCATGGCCTGTGCATGGATGCGGTTCCTTTGTGTTTCAGTAAGAAGTCATATATGCGTCCTTTGAATACATTGCTTTTTATGACTGTTAAGCTCATTGAGAGGTGCCAATTTTAGTAATTAGGGAGAGAAGCCTGCTGGTATTTTCTTTGTAACTTTTTATTTTACTGAAAGATGGCCTCCTACTTGCAGATATTCTCTGATTTGAAAGTTCGGATCATGGCTTCACAGGTTAGTACCTACTCTTCTGGCTGTGTTATCTAAGGGAAATATGATCTGTATTAAGGCCTCTATCTTATCATTTTATACTCCGGAATGTTATGAGCTTTCTAGTGAAATTGTTGCATATCTTTCTAGTGAAATTAATTATCTGTCTGCATTGACCTGCAGCCAGTGGATCATCACCAGCGGCTTTCCCTGTGTTTTGACAAGCTAATGGCAGATGTTACTAGGAGCTTGGATTCAAAGAACAGGGACAAGTTCACTCAAAACCTCACTGTATTCAGAAATGATTTTCGTGTGAAATAACTCTAGCATTCCAGAATATTATCTGTACCTGCAGAAGATGTTAGAGGAATATACTGTTGCATACTTCTCTAGTTGTAAACATGGATTCTCTGGTATTGGGAGCAGGCTTCTCTAGTTTAAACATGGGAATTCTCTGGTAAGAGAGAAAGGGAAGCTAACTTTCTGAAGTTCATGGGTTTATGGAACTTGAAGGTGCATTGTGAATTTTTGTGGTGGTTGTATACTCTTAACAGTAGCCGAAGGGGGAAGATACTAAGATTTGCCGTGCTGGTGGTTTGTAGATGATAGTGGTGGGTTTGACATGTAGTTGGAAATGGCCAGTTCTAGTATTAGTCAATCATTCTTTTAGACCAAAGGTGTACATCTCATCAAGTTTGTGTTTAGGAATGGGAAGTTGTAAGTTGATCTCCTGTACATTAACCTCTACATATTCTTTGTATTTGTTGATAATAGGAAGGAAAGGAAAGGGTTTGTTCTTGGTTCCTTGGACTTCGTTTCTTGGCTCTTTACCATTAGTTTCATGTGAAATTCTTACATTGTAGTGGATTTTTTTATATTCCCTGTCGAATAAGTGGATAGGTATTTTTAATCTTTCTACCTATTTGACACCCCATGTGAATATCGTGTTAGCTATTTTTTTTTGGCTGAATGACACAGGATATTCCTCGGTGCTGGTCAGCAAATTTATCAATATTATTTGCATTAATTTATTCTGAAGTTGTATCTACAATTATACATGTTTTATTCCCCTTGTTCCAAACTGGACTGAGGGTATGTGATCTATGACTGGAAGTAATGGTCACAATTTGTAATGTTACAGTATGGTAGAGATCAGAATCAACTTAGGTTGGTATTCAAGGCATTCTAGATATTGCTGAATTTGTACTTGCTGGTCAAGGACCCTTTATCTAGATTCGACACCGAAAGTAGTTAAGCTGAAGGTTATACCTGCCTTACCGACCATGTACTGAGCCTGTGCAATCCTACTCACCCAACGTCGTAAGATTTCTAGTGTCAACTTTTTTTTCATTTTCTTTGTATTTTACACATTATATTATTGAATAAAAATGAATAAAAATTAATATTTTATGTAACTTAAAGCTATTAGATGAAATTGTACGAATACTACTTGTGTGCATTTTTGTTATATTATATATGTCATACTTTACTAACTAGGATCAATACATTGCTGATTTGTTGAAACAATACAAATCCCTCCTAACTACTAATTTTGATATAGATATAAAATATAAATCAACCTATGACAAATGCCCACCTACAGATTAAAATGGAGGGTTGTGAACGCAATGTAAGGCTTAAGCTTTGAAGTGCAAAATTTTAAGCTCTGAACTAAAAGTATTTAGCGCTGGGCGTCCGAAACTGAAAAACCGGAGAAACGGCCCATAGAATGGAAACTGATGGTTCGATCACTTCGATGTGGGTAATGAGCCAATTTTTTGACACAATATTAAAATTCGGTCTCGATTTGCAACTTCAACAATGGCAACAGTTCTACCACCACTCCACCCATAATGAATGTGTAAGAGGAGGAGGGCAGAGTCAAAAACAAGGTGTTTGGTGTTAAATCACTTTTTCGAAGATTGACAAGCCGATCTTGTAAATTGAAAAGCGCGTCAAAATAAGTAATGTCCTCAAAATAAGTAATGTCCTCAAGATTTGGCTTGTAATTCTTATGGTAATGGAACTAAAAGTCTTAGCAGACATATTCTAAATATTTTGCAAGCAGGTGTGCACCACTAATGGGAACAGAAGTGAACCAACTTTAGCAATGAGAAATTAGACTTTCGAGAACCATAAGACAGTTGTAGTCATTTCTTGCCAAGAAAATGTAAAATGGAACCAAAGACAACACCAGAGTCAATAAGATGCAAGGTTTTTAATGTGGTTCACCCCAACTTGGGTTACGTCCACAGTCCATGACGATAATCCACTACTGTCAAAAGAAGAAGATAACCGAGTTCGTAAAAACAAAACACAAAATAATTATTTAAATCGCTCATAGGTGATTTCACACTCTCTCAAACCCTCTCAATAGAGAACCCCAATTACACCCAAAGCTCACAAGCACTCAATCTTTCAGTGATCTCTCCATTCATTTATCTTTTTCCTTTCAACTAAGAGCTCTGAAAACATAAGGTCCTCTAGAGCTCTACCATAATGCACAAGAAGATCATACCACCATACTGAATCTCATGAACATGGAAGCACCAAGAGGCTTGCAATACATTCCTAAAATCATACTTGAGTTCCTCCTAAACAAGCTTACAATACATATCTGTCAAGCTTATGGCCTCCACTCGTTATAATTCGAGCTTTCCCCTGAGAAACACCAAGAGAGCACAAAAATGAGGTGTGACAGAAGTCAATTTATACAGCAAGCAGATAACTGAACTCAGTTTTCACTTAATGCACTTCAGTTGTGCAACTTGTTCTTCCATTTGGCATAGGATAGAGCCTAGTGAAAAATTGCATATTATGCCAAAACAATAAAGCCAGCCATCAGGAAAAAATACCGCATTTGAAAACTGGTTAAATCTAGTTAAAGAGAACACTGGAAGGGAAGAGGAAGCAGTGGTTTGAAGAACTTACAATGATTTCAATAATTGGCTGACTTGTACTTAGAACTTGAATGGAAATAATCACGTGCAACTACAGGTATCTAGGCATGGTTTATGCCATGATCAGTATAGGTGTTCTTGGATATCTTGTTTGGGCTCAGGGGCAGCCCGTTCGCAGGATAACTGGGAACGGATAGCCACCCATATGGCGGAATGGATTTCTTTAACACCTCTCAAGGCACATGTATTTCCTAAAACTTGGAACCATAGTTATCCGCCTTTGCTAGCTAGTTGGGTGAGATGTTGCATAGCTTCAATCCAGAGACCTGCATTTCAAGAAGATGGTTGGTTGAGGGAAAGGAAGAGAGAAGGATAAACAAGTTTGATTCATTTTATAAATGGTGCAAACAGTTAAATGTCATCCCTCTCCTCTATGTAAGAATTACTACTGCGACCTACTTTTGCTTAAGTTGTTAACATTGGGGTTACATATATATCATCACTAAAACAAAAACCAAAAGTGAACAATTGGAAATCTGTTGAATCATAAGAGGATGATTAATTTATCTTCAAAACCAACCACTAAGCAATTCGATCAGAAAGATAAACTCTAGATATTGTACGTTGGATACTTTATGACATGACATGAAACTATGAAAGTTCACGGTGGTTTGAAAGCTTACCATGCTTTAAGAGAGGAGAAGTGATTTAACTTGCAAAACACGAGGCTCCCACACAGGCGCACTCCCAATGGTACATCTTTCTATTGAAACATGAAAGCCATTGCCGAGGCATTGCTTGGCTTCAATAATCAGCTGAATATTTTTTTTTATCACAGAAAACAATGATCGATCAATGCTGAGTATAAGAAAAAAACAGATGTAACCAAACCATTTCTATTATTTTGTAGACATGCTTCAGAAAGCTTTTTCCAGAACAAACAAGACAATCATTTAGTGGCTAGTTTGAATTTCTGTGTAGTGAGCGAAATAGTGATGGAGCCATGCGCTCATAAAAAGTAGTTTGTAAATAAACTGAGAAATCTTGAAAACCGTTCAAACAAAGAAAAATAATCAGAAAGAAGCTTACAGAGATCCATATATCGAATGTAAGAAATCTTGGGCCATTCTTCGCCGCTGTCCTCAGTGCATCTTTCATTTAGAAGTGGACACCTATAAATTCCTAGACTCTGTAATTTGGTGAGGCGTTGCATTGCTTTGAGTGAAGGTAGATACTTGAGATTCTCACAATCCGAAATAATCAGGCACTCGAGAGATGCAAGGTTGCCCAACCAGTCTGGTAAAGCCTCCACTCCATTGAAAGATCTTATAGTCAACCATGTCAGCGAAGTCAAGTGTTGAACTTGTTGAGGAAGAGACTTGAGTTTAGGCCACCCGCGCAACTCTAATCTGTCAAGTTGTTGTGATGGAGCTTGAAAATCAGGGAAGGAGTCGAGCTCCTCCCAAAAAGGACCTAAATCCAATTCCTCGAGACGAGCGAGGCAGCGCAGCCCTGTTGACAGAGACTTCAATTTCTCACAATCACGAACCACTAACTGACGAAGGGATGTGCATTCCTCTAAATTTGGAATACTCTCTAGGTGGAAATGAGAAATACGCAACTTCTCCAGAGACACAGGGAAATGAAACCCACATACCAGACTTTCTATCCCCGCACATTTTCTAATCTCCAATACAAATAGGGATTTGAAACTGCGGCAGTCTGGAAGGGATTGTAGACCATTGCAATCCTCTATACGCAACTCCTTAAGACATGGATTCAAATCCGTAGAAAATGAAATGGATGCTAGCTTGGGGCACTTCCTTACACTTAATTTCTGAAGCGAGGGACAGTGTTCGAGGACAGGCAAGCAAGATAATTCATCGCAACTCTCAACTTGCAATTTGCGGAGAGATGGGAGGACGCGTGTAAACGAAATGGTCTCTAGCTTGGGGCATTGGCTTACACTTAAATTCTGAAGCGATGGACAGTTTTCAATCCCGCACGGTAGGCCCGTTAACTCACCACAGTTCAAAATATCCAATTTGCGGAGATATGCAAGACCCTGTGAGATTGGAATGGATGTTAGATTTCCACATCCGTGTATCTGCAATTCCTGTAGAGAGGTGCAGTGATCGACTATGCCAATACTAGATAATCCATCACAATCGTCAATCCCCAAATTGCGGAGAGATGCAAGGCCTTGTGAGATTGGAATGAATGTTAGATTTCCACATCGCCATATCTGCAATTCCTGTAAAGAGGTGCAGTGATCGAGTATGCCAATACTAGATACTCCATCACAGTTCAAAATATCCAATTTGCGGAGAGATGCAAGGCCCTGTGAGATTGGAATGGATGTTAGATTTCTACATCCGTCTATCTCCAATTCCTGTAGAGAGGTGCAGTGATCGAGTATGCCAATACTAGATAGTCCATCACAGTTCCAAACATCCAATTTGCGGAGAGATGCAAGGCCCTGTGAGATTGGAATGGATGTTAGATTTCTACATTCCCATATCTGCAATACCTGTAGAGAGGTGCAGTGATCGAGTAGGCCAATAATAGATAATCCCTCACAATCTTCTATCGTCAGTTCGCGGAGTGATGCCATGTCGTGGGCAATCGGAATGAACTCTAGAGTAGGACATTGTCTTATGGTCAACTTCTCGAGAAGAGGGAGCGTGTCTAGACCCTCGGCTAGATGCTCCAGTTTTTGACAATTCCGAATGGTCAGCTCCCTAAGATTTGCGCAGCAGCCAAATACATTTGGAGCAATACGAATGATCTCATCACAATTCCAGATCCCCAAAAATGTGAGATTCTTGTTCTTCTTCAGCATCTCCGAGGACAGCGAAGTAAGCCCCTTGATGTTTCTTATCTCGAGAGAAGTCAGAGTGCTCACTTCATCGCATATACTTGCCATTGGCTTCTCGCTGTCCATGCCCCATATCCGCAAATCCTTGAGAGATGGGAAATGGCTTGGGGCATTTCTCAATAAGGGACAACTCCCGAGAGTCAACTTCTCCAGACAAGGGAACGCCACTACTTTACTTGTTGACGATGTCATCGTTGTAGGTGCTTCCATCCATTCAGTTAGCTCATCGCACCCTATAATGCTAAATGTTTTCAGTGCTGGAAATAAGACCTTTGTCTCCTCTTGTGTAGCCACAGCAGACTCATAAACATGATT
This sequence comes from Rosa multiflora, assembly GCA_002564525.1. NCBI lineage: Eukaryota > Viridiplantae > Streptophyta > Magnoliopsida > Rosales > Rosaceae > Rosa > Rosa multiflora. The sequence goes on along the minus strand of BDJD01003754.1, from coordinate 69,940 downwards.
ATAACCATAAAATTCACTTCCCAAGCGTTTTAGGTTATGCATTTCAGAAATCTCGAGATGTCCAAGACCCGGAAGATAGCTTAGTATCGGGAGCCCTTGGCATCTGCAACAGCCAAAAAGGAGGACCTTCTTCAAATTGTTGAGAGGCAAAGGGTTTCTCATCATCCATGAAGGAAATTTATCACCCATGAAGTTTTCAATCCTTAAACTCTCCAACTTGGTATGAGGTTGGAGTCCTTCTAGTACATTCTCGTCATGAACATTGCTGCTTGGCCTACTCTCCAAACCTTCTGGATTGCTTCTGCTGCTTGTCCATACAAAGCTTAGCTCCAGCACATTTTTCTTGTCCTCTAATTTTGCCTTCTTCGCTTCTTTTTCATCCCTTACATTTTCCAGATTACGAATGATTAATTCACCTTTCAATTGGTCCAAGCCATCCAATTCCTCAATTCCAAGACCCATCTCCTTACCGACATAAAAGTAAGGGAATGTTTGGAGACTAGTTAATCCCCGCAATATTCCAGCCGGAAATTCCATTGTCTTATCAAAATAAAGATGCCTCAAGTTGATCAAGTTTTGCATTTCCCTTGGAAGCATTTTGAGATGAATAGTACCTTGAATTCTCAATGTTTGGAGGTTATAGAGCTTGCCAATTGACTTGGGAAGTGCTTTGATTCTTGTATATGAGACGTCTAGATATCTCAAGTGCTTCAACTTGCCAAATGAATTCGGCAACTCTTGAATATCTGCCTCATGTAAATCTAAGACCCGCAATGTTCTAAACTTGGAGAAAATGATATCTGGGACCTGGTCATTGGAAAATAGTGAGTGCAATCTCCTAACAGTTACTTCTGACATGTTTGCTAGTGTTGAAGCAGGAATATGTGCAACATGTCGAACGTCACGTGTATCATTCAAATCTCGTGTCAAGCTGTCACATTTAGATACTTCTTCTGCAAGATCATGCACAAGATCGTGCATTGTGTACTTGGTAGTAGTGCCATCTTCAGTTACCTCTTGAAATAAAGAGTTTCTCAGTAGAAGATTAAAATATTCATTGCCTGTATCCTCCATTGCATGATGAATTTTGTTAGTTGAAGGCTGGAGTAATCCCTGAGCCATCCAAAGTTGGATCAAATTATCTCTTTCAATTTCAAAATCTTTCCTCAACATTGAGCAATATGCAAAACATTGCTTCAAAGACGGTGACTTCAAATTATCAAAACTCAACTTCAATACCGACATGATTCTATCCTTTTCTTCAGGTAGGTCCCAAATTTCACTATTTTGAATTTCCAACCATTCATTTCTACTAGTTTTAGAGCGCATTATGCTTCCCAAAACCTGCATTAATATCATATTAGAGTTTGAATATTTGACTTTTGTGTGCCTTATCAAACTATGATTACTTTCTATAGTTGTAATAGGAGAGAATGTTCTAGATTCGTAACTCTAATTAGAATAGGATTCCTTGTACTCTAAGATTATATACTTGTACTCCCCATATATAAGGAAATTTCACTATTTTGAATTTCCAACCATTCATTTCTACTAGTTTTAGAGCGCATTATGCTTCCCAAAACCTGCATTAATATCATATTAGAGTTTGAATATTTGACTTTTGTGTCCCTTAACAAACTAGGATTACTTTCTATAGTTGTAATAGGAGAGAATGTTCTAGATTCGTAATTCTAATTAGAATAAGATTCCTTGTACTCTAAGATTATATACTTGTACTCCCCATATATAAGGGCTCCTATTATCAATGAAAGACACAACTATTCTCTCAATTCTTTCTTTGCTTTTAATATTCTAAAACAGGGTTTAAATTTTGGATAACTCCTCATATAAGATTGGAATTCAAAGTCTAATCTTAAACGTACTTATGAGATTAAAATATATAATTCTACTATACATATATATATATATATATAGTAGTATTATATATGAGATTAAACCTAATATATATATATATATATATATATATATGTATGTATATATATATATATATTTTTTTTTTCTTTTTCTATTTGGATTGTTTTTTTTGGGTCCACAATATATCCCTCACCTTATATATGTTGTTTCATAAAAGACATAGTAGAGAAGGTAAGGCCTATTGATAATATGTTGGAACTGCTTTCAATAGAGTACACAACTAGGATGCTCACTTTTCTCATGGCTCTAGCACAAAAGACAATCTAATCGTTTTTTATCTACTAACATAATTTCTCTAGAAACAAAGTTTTTATATCAAAAACTCTATGAAGAGAATCAATAAGAAAGTTAATTTGAACCGTTGGTGGATGGGTATTTTGAAAGATATTGTACTAGCTCTTAGGCCATGTTTGGTTGCGGAAAGTAAGCATTAGGAAAGGAAACTTGTTCCTTTCTTGCGTTTGAGATACGAAAGAAACGGAAATACTTTCCTGAAGGAAGGAAAAATAAGGGGGAAAGTGGTTCCTTCCAAACTCCAAAGGAATCACTTCCCCATTCTTTCCTTGCATTTATTACTCACAATACATTGTTTAATTACATTCTTTACAAACTTTTTAATAACTTCTCGGATAACTTTCTTTATGTTACTAAACATCAGAATGGAAAGTCCTTGGGAAATTTTATTTCCCTTCCCCATAGGAAAGATAATATAGGCCCCGTGAAATTTCGAATGTCACTTTTGGACGGGATAATTTTTCGCCACCTTTGTTTAGCTAAAGACTTTTGGAAATAGTTTGGGCTTGGACCTTAGGCCTAAAAATAGCTTAAGGTACGTTAGAGTCCATAATTTACTTTGGACACCCAACAAATGGGTATGCTAGTGAACCTAGCCCAATAAGTTAGTTGACATTTGACCCGAACATCTCTCTTGACCCAATAAGGTTATTGTAGCTCATGATAGATTCCTTGCATAATTTTGAAATCTATTTGTGCATGCATTTACACTTTTCTTATTTTACTTTATTTCTTAACAATTGGTAGAATTTCTATTCACCATACTCGACGCTTACTCATCAACCAACCCTCCGTCTTTCGAAAATACTATTTATTTACTCAATATGATTTCCTAACTCTAGCAATTTTCGATGAAACTTACCTCACCATTTTTCTGTTTAACTACAAGTTTGGTAACGCCAAAATTCTTATTTAGTCTTGTCAACATTTTAATTTTGAGTTTTTTTTTTGTATTTATCAATTCTACTTTTATCTCCCTATTATTTAAGTTTAAAACCTATTTTTCCTATCACATGACTTAGCTGACTCAAACCCTTTTTCTGCCCACAAGTTGAGCCTTCTACTCCACACGCAAAGCCCAAGCCTTCTTCTTTTCTTGTTCTCGTCAAAATTAGGCAGAGAGAAAGGAGAACCTCGTTCAGCTCCTCCATCCCATGTTGCCACCATGCATAGGGAAACCTCTCTTAGAAAATCATCCCAGGCCTTCAAAAGAAAGTATCCAAGCTAGAGCTAGGTCGTCATTCATCATTCTCCTTCTACCTTTTCTCTCGTTCCTGTGCATATCAGTCTGTATTCATGCTCTAATACACCTAGTTCGGGGCCTCTGATCAAAATATCTTCTTCATAAAAGTTGTTCATCTCTGTCTCTTCTATCTGATCTCCAAATTTTAGCCCTATCGGAATCGTTTTGAGACCTGTACACCAATCGAAGTGAGAGCTGCTCAGAGACAATTCTGCTTCGAATCTCAGCTTCTATTCCCCCCTTGCTCTACCCGAAACCCCCAAATCTTGTTTGAGATTGATTCCAATAATTGGTAAGAGCATTGTACCATCAAGTTCCTATCTCTTTCCTCAATTTTTAGGCTCAATATGTCTAAACACTTTTCCTACATATTGAGAAATTTCTGTTTCGCTTTGCATGTCAGAGATCAAGTAAACTTCTAGGCATGCAACTGGGCTTGATCAAATCAAAATCCCTTAGCTCGCTTTCCAGTTGAAGTCCTCAGGAAAACTCACCTTTTTGATTGGTCTTTGGTGAGAATCATGCTTTCCTTAAGAGTGTGTTTAATTTGGGTTGTTGTTACGAATCCTCGCAGATTACAAACTTGTCACTACTGTTGTCGGTATCTTGTTGCTTTAACCTTGATTTCTCTTTCATTCTGATGTCTAGGAAATTTTGCTAGGCCATGGCTATACCATGAGTAGTAAAATCGTATTTGGTTCAAAGGTTTATTTGTTATTATAACTGTCTAAATATCATGTTACAATGCATCATATCATTGAGCTACAACACCTGCCCATATAGTGTAGGAAAGTGACTCAAGTTTTTGGTCTTTAGAAGCATTAGACATATCCCTTAAGTGTGTTGGGTTCTCTTTGACTGGCCATATTGGGCACCAAAAGAACTTTGAACAAAAGAACAACTTTATGCAGTTTTTCAGTTTTCAGTACATTCTGACCCAGTTGCATTTATTTCAAAATTGGTGCTAAAATGCTTGAAATTTGGGATCAGTTTCTTCTAGAGAAAGATAGTAAACACAAAAAAGAACTTTTTGGAATTTGAATCACTCCAAAATAATATTTCTAGAATTAGTTATGGAATTTTGAAATATGTGTACATAAACTTATATTTTTGGAAAAGATATGCACATTGTTTTACTTTGGCCTTTAAGTCTTTTACTCTTTGAATGACTTAACTTGAAATTCAGTGACCATTTCAATCTTACTAAGTTGGTTGTTAAACTATCTTTCTTTTAAAATTTTCTCAAGAATTTACCCCTAGTATTTTGGACAATTTTCCTTGACCTTTGACAGTTCCTTTTTAAGCTCTGTTTTCAGCTTTTAGCAACTTGTTTTTTAAAAGTGTTCTTACCACTTTTTCCTAACAACAAGCTCCTTCTTGGAACCCAAATGGTCTGGTTATTAGCTAATAAATTATATTAGATGAGGCGTTTTCTTCGGAGAGCATTGGGAATGAATTGCTAGCCTTGTTTATCGTTGTTTATGTCGGTTATTTGATCTAGGCTCGGCATCTTGGTAGGGTCTTGTGAAGTTGGTGGTTGGTACAAGGTTGCATTGAGGCCAAGTACTACAAGAGAAAGCTCGGGTTCCAGGTAGGGGATGTCTTTAACTCTATCTATGCTTTTCTTGCATATACTACATTTTATATGAGGCCTCTTGCATGTTTTGGAAATTATCTGTTTTTACACTTGAAATGGTTTGCGTGGTTGAAATGATGTGTTGGCAATTGATGGGAATGTAAGGAGATGGTTTTGACCTTCCTTGGGGATTGAAAATCCCGAACCACCGATGGTGGGCAGTGTGCACAGCCCTTGTTATTGATTTCCCCCCTTGTCTCTAGCCTTGTGATAATGATTGAATTCCAGAAAGTGATTAGCTAGATTGATGGTTATGATGGAAGTTGTGGAAGGAGATCAATTGCGGTGAGTTTATATTTACATGGTGACGATCACGTGGGAATGCAAACCGGTTTTATCTACTACCATTTTTATCAAAATTATGACTTATATTTTCAAACTTAGATATAGGGGCGGGCATGGGCAATGACTAGATGTAAGAGCCTAACCCCTACTTTAGTTTGTTTTGCAGGTTGTTGCTGTCGAAGCTTGGGTACGGAGGATTATTTTTGGGGGCCACACATTGTTTTATCTAAAGTTTATTTTTCCTCTTTATTTGACGCGTTTGATCTTGACAAATTTTTATAAAGATATGTATGGTTGATGATGCCTGTGATTGCTTACCACCAAAGTGGAACTTTAGGGTTCGAACCTCCACTTGAACTTAGGTCATAGTAGGCTAGACTTAGAAGACTCACATTAAATTCTATTTAATGAACCTAATGTAAACTTGGGCTAAGAACTAAAAATGACGTAGGTTCTAAATTGAGTAAATTCAACACAACTCAACCTTCATATTCTCTTCCTTGCCTAGTTTGTAACCTTGTGGTTACGAGCCAAGCCCACTTTATAAGCCCAAGAATTTTGGGCTTAAAGATTTCTTAATTTCCAACCTAAAAGTCTTGTCTCTTTGAGGAATTTTAGGCCCAAAGCACTTCCTCCCTAAGTGTCACGGGTGTAGGGTTCTTTGGGGAGGCGGCGCTGTGGTAGTCCGGTCTCCGGGTCGCCACAGATAAAGAAATTATTTTTCTTTCTGTGAACCAAACGAGACCTTAGAAAAGCGGTGGATATGATGAGGTTTCAATATGGTATGTGCATGTTATTGGTGGATGGCCAACTTTGGGTTGTAGTTACCTCTCCGAGCTCCTTTATATTATATTTATATTATATTTTGTAGTGGGACGCATTCAAATTAAAATTACTGAACAAATATATCTTTTGTTCTCAATGAAAAGAAACAAGGGAAATCTTCGTTAATATAACTGAGTACCTTTGCCACTAAGGGTACACCTCCACACTTTTCAGCAATTGCCCTCCCAATTCTTTCTCGATCTGCATCAATGACTTCATTCACCTCTAAATTCAATGCTCTTTGCTTCAAAATGGACCAACATTCTTCACTTGATAGATTTCTCAGTTTAGGTCTGGGGAGTGTTTCAACAATAGTTGCCACATTAGCACTGCGGGTGGTGATGATAATGCTGCTTCCCAGAGTAGAATTCAGCTTTGACAAACAACTTATCAAACTTTCCCATTTCAATCTATCCTCGCTCCAAACATCATCTAGTACAAGAACATATTTCTTCCCTGTCAGCTCTTCTCGAAGAGATTTAATCAATGCATCTCGATTTTTTGATCCAGCATTATGCCCGTTTAGAGAGTCTAACATCTGGCTTAAAATCACATCGACATCGAAAGTGTTAGATACACACACCCATATTTTCTTATGGAAGTGTGTATGTATCGCAGGTTCGTTGTACACTGATTTAGCCAAAGTCGTCTTTCCCAGTCCAGGCATTCCAACAAATGCCATAACCGAAAGATCCTGCTGATTGTTGGAGTTGGTCAAGCTCTCAACTATTTTTGACACAACATCCTCCCTTCCAACAACCTTTTCATCTTTCTCAAAAAAAGAGTCTGTTTGATCTCGATCCGCCCGATCCCTTCCAGGGATTGAATCTCTTCTCTTTGCAACCAAGTTGATGAGAGCTGCATCATTCTTAAGCTCCACCAAAGCATCATTGATCTTCTTAATCTTATGCACCATTTTGAAACGAAATAAAAGGGGATTAGAGACAGAAAGGAAGTTGAGCACCTTTCTCTTCATGTGGTTTTGCAGTTCGACTTTACACCGGAGAACTTCATAGTTGAATTCATCCACCAAATCATCGGCATCGTGAGCTATGTCTTTCAGTTTCTTGACCCACTCCTCTACTCCCTTGCTATGATCTTGCGCTTTCTGATCCGCAGCGCCGCGTAAGAAATCTTGAATGATGGATAAGGATCGGTTGAGCTTCTTTAGTTTGGCCTTGAACCCCCAAGAAAGGGTGAGTTCTTGAGAGGCAAGTAAAGACACCTTTAACAGAATTCCTTCAACAGCGAAAGTGAGCAGAAATTCAGCTGCCATCTTCCTCCTCACGAACTCGGAACAAACAACAGTGTAGTGCTTCGATCAATTAGTAAAGAGAGATATGGAATACAGAAGGCTTGCAAAGTTTTCATCTCATAGAATTTATGGCTCTCTTTTGTACAGAGAGAATGTAACTATAGAGATTTTGATAATAACAGAGTTAACAGAGGATATATCACATTATCTTTAGATTGACTTTGGCGGTTCTGCCCTTGCCTTTTTCTCACAATTGCACGCTGCCATTAACCGACGTATACGTGCTTCCGTCGGTTTCTTCTTTCTTCTACGGACTGTTTCTTTTGTTCTCACTGCGCTCCCTCTCCTCCCATCTCAGCGATTTCTGTTCGGCATACATCTTAAGCCGAGGTCATCATCAGCGTGGTGTTTTTTTTTTTTTTTTTTTTTTTTTTTTTTTGAGGCGATAGTGTGCTATTTTTGATCGAAAGAAATTCTGAAGAAATGAAAACGATAGGAGGTCTTGCGTTGTTGGGATCGGAAGAAGAGGAGAAGAGGTTTTTCCTCGGAGGTGATGTTTTATTGATGTCTGTAGTTTTGTGGTTTTGAATCGGTGGATTTTGTTGTGGTTGGGTTTCAATTGATCTTGGTTTTTATGTTTTGTTGAGGTATTGATTTTGGTTTCTATGTGTTTGCGTATGGTTTTGTGGTTTTCAGTGGGTGGTTTTTGTTGAGGTTTGGATTGTCAGTTTTTATAGATGTTTCGGTGTTTTGTTTGTGTTTGAATGGTGATGATTGTTTTGTTCTTATTGTGTAGGTTTTATGCAAAGGAGTATTTGGGTTGTTCTTTTGGTGTTGTTCCTGGTTTTGTTAGTTGGTTTTTCTTGGTTGTGCTGCTGTGAATCAGGTATTTAACTTTTGTTTCTGATTATTGATCAATCTTCTATCTTTAAATCGGAGGAAAACATAAAGCCAATAAGCTCGCTGAGAGTTTCTTCTTTTGGCTTCAAAAACATGTAATTGTCATATACATGTTCCTTAGAAGCCATGTTAATATTGAGTTGGAATGGCTTGGAAGCAAGGAGATCGATCGATGAGCTTGCTATGTCAAATGTCTGACAGGAATTGAAGTACTATAGAAATGTAGGAAATGGATTCTATATATAAATAGAGCACATATATTAACCTCTTTCTTTTGGTTAACATAAATGGATTCTATTTGCTTTGAAACAATAAGATCATCTCTTGCTATGATCGTGCGTGCGTATTGTCCTTCATCTCTTGCTATGATCGTGCGTGCGTATTGTCCTTCATCTCTTGCTATGATCGTGCGTGCGTATTGTCCTTCATCTCTTGCTATGATCGTGCGTGCGTATTGTCCTTCATCTCTTGCTATGATCGTGCGTGCGTATTGTCCTTCATCTCTTGCTATGCGCGTGCGGTTTGTTATTTTTTTTCTTTTTGTTGTATCTTTTTTTTTTTTTGCCTTCTTGCACGTGCAAAAGGGCCGCGGGCATTTATGCAGTATCCTTTGTATTGTTTTTCTTTAAATTGACATTGTATAATAACCTTTGTTGTGTTGTCTAAACTGACATTGTGTAACAACCGTTGTTGTGTTGTTTAAATTGACATTGTATAATAACCTTTGCGCGTGCGAGTTTTATTTTTTGACAATACATTTCGCTTTTGCACTTTGTCATTCCTCCCTTACTATGCGTGCTAGATTTCGCTCAAGAGTGCAATATAATTGCTGTGTTGCACATTACCAGACTCCCTTAGATGCAAACATTTACTATAATGGTATTTGGTTTTAGCAATTCATTAGAAAAAAACATTTGTATGAAATATACACCAATATATACAAATTTTAACAATAGAAACATACTTTTTAAAAAGAAACTCATATATACATATTTGTTTAATAAAATCCACATGCTCCAATCAATTCCATCTTAGCCATCCATTTGTCAACAGTCGTTGCTCAAACTACAAATTAAGAGTACAAAAAAAGACAATACATTATTAAGGAAAAAAAAAAGGAGGAAGAGTTCAAGATGAAGGATAACTCCCCACGTTGTGTTTAGATCACAGTCGCCACACCAAAAAACATACAATAAAGAAAAAGAATCACAGAACATGACTCTTTTAACAATCAAAAAGCACAACCCATGAGGAAGAAAAAGTGGGAAAATTCTGGAAATGTGACTTTCAAAATCAATGCATACAATAAGAATAAGTAATTAGAGACGCAAGTCTTCAGGGCATCCATTAATTTCCAATTTTAATACAGCCCTTCCACTCAACAGTGAATGAATAAATAACCTTCAAATGGTACATTGCAACACCATATATCCACATCAATTACAACACCATACACTAATCCAAAAAAGAAAAGACAGAGTTTCCTACCTCCAAAATGGTTTGAGAGAGTTTGGTAGACGGGTGTGTTTCTATGTCTTACTATATTATATTCCTACTGCTTGGCATGCCCATCTCCCCACATATAAAATATTCTGTACAAAGCAAATTTCACTAAATTAGGTTGAAAAATAGGAAGGGAAAGAACATGTCTGTTGAATATAAAGGCAACCGTTGTGTCTCAAAATTTAAACTTCCCTTCAATTATGTAGACAAACTCCCAGCATTCTCTTTAGCTACAGACAAAGAGATGAAGGACAATACGCACGCGCGATCATAGCAAGAGATGAAGGACAATACGCACGCGCGAGCGCAGCCCTTCCGCACACAGAATTTAAACCTACTGAATTTCACACTGATAAAAAATCTGTGGGATTTGATCTTTAGCTACAGACATCAGTGTGAGATGATCAACTGGACCCTACAACGCACATGTTGCCAATATTACCCACTGAAATCTGTATGGCATAAAGTTTCTCACAGATATCAGTGTGGCCCAAATATTAAATAGATGCGCGTGATAGTTCTGTAGCTAAAGATCAAATCCCACAGATTTTTTATCAGTGTGAAATTCAGTAGGTTTAAATTCTGTGTGCGGAAGGGCTGCGCTCGCGCGTGCGTATTGTCCTTCATCTCTTGCTATGCGCGTGCGGTTTGTTATTTTTTTTCTTTTTGTTGTATCTTTTTTTTTTTTT
>BDJD01003754.1:12303-29757 GCA_002564525.1 Rosa multiflora | reverse complement strand
CGCTAATGATCGATCGAAAAAGAAGGCAGAGTGCCCAAAGGAGACTTTTGGGTGTTAAGAGTAGATTGACCCCCGCATGTTTTTTTTTTTTTTTTTTTGAATAAGTAGTGCAGCATTGACCTTTTGTTGTTAGCGTTGACTAGCTTTGATATGAGTTGACCGAAGTTGACCAGCCCTGATGGCACGTTGACTGGAGTTGACCAGCGTTGACCAACACTGTAACATCCTGACCTCGAAGCCTTTTCTCTCTCTCTCTCTGCTCCCTCTATCCTCTATAGGTAGTTAGTAAGGAATTGGGTAGCCATCCAGAACAAAAATGGATGGGTCTTCTTCACACCTTTTATTTTCCACCCCCCCCCAAGTTTCTCCTCTAGTTAAGAGATTTTTGAGAGAGATGTAGAGAATTCTAGAGGGCCCGTGTCTCCTTTTTGATAGATCTCTTCCTTTCCGAACTCTCTCCCTCCTTCTAGATTTGCTATCTGGTAGCAAGATATAATACCACGTGTAGGCATAGAGACCTACAAATATTTGTTATATGAAGATACAATTCATTTAAATTTCTTTGGATACCCATCGCTAAATCAATAGTAGTCAATTTCTTCATTTACTAGAAATAACTAATTTTCATATTTGATTCTTTTATTCACTTCTCAAATCTGTGAAGATAATAAGAAAATATTTAGTCCATTTTCTCGTGGTCTCCTGATCCTTCTTAGTTGAGAGAGATATACTTTGTCACTAATTACTTATTACTACACAATCATATATTATGTCAGTAAAGATTATTTATTTATGAAGTGTCTCGGGTATTACAAACACTCATCAGCGTTGACCAATCATTGACCAGTCTTATTCGGCTTTGACCGGCCCTGATGGGCGTTGACCAACCTTGATGGGAGTTGACCGAGCGTTGACTTGACGCTACGGGGCCAAAGTTCATGGTGGTGACGAAGCCTTTGTGTTAGCTTCCCACAGACGGCGCCAATGTTAATGCTTGGATCCGTTGGGGATCTAATTAACGTAAAAGAGAGAGAGAGACAAGAGAAGTATAGTGGTTCGTCTCCCGCCTGAGCGGGAGACTACGTCCACTTAAAAGCTTAACTAGTATGTTGGAACAGGCATTGCGTTGGAAAACCCGTCCGGAGATCATTTTTCATACTCTTTTCAGTTGGAGTATCAATGCACCAATAACCAAGCACAATATGGGGTCTTAATCATTGGCCTAGAAGTGTTCTTAGGAATGGGAGTCACGGCGGTACAAGTACTTGGAGATTCGCTTCTGGTAATCAATCAGTTGCACGAAAAGTTCAAATGCTCTAGTTTCTCGCTGGCCCCATACTGGGATAGAGCCCTGGAGTTGTTGGACCAATTTGATGACGTGGACCTTAAGGATATTCCGCGCGAACGAAATTTCACCGTAAATGAGTTGGCTCAGTTGGTAACGGGGATAACTTTGAAGTATGGCATTCGCGAGCGAATTCTGAAAGTGGAACGTCGAACACTCATTTTCTGGATGGCAAGAAAAGATCCACCAGAGGACGTCGCGGTAGCAACCTTAGATTCCATTGATTTGGATTGGCGGGGTCCCCTTGATCAGCTATCTTAAAAATCCTAATCAGCCCACTGACAAGATGGCATAGATTTCAATTGTGTATACGGCGGCGAAGCAAAACAGCTCGTGCTGGAAGTACATGCTGGTATCTGCAGGGCTCACCAGGCAGGTCCAAAAATGTGTTGGTTGCTCAGGAGACATGGATATTTCTGGGCAAGTATTTTGAAAGATTGCATTGCATTCGCTAAGGTTGCTTGGATTGCCAAGCCCATGGGTCAGTACAACATATCCCCAATGTCCCAATGCAACCCATTATAAAACCTTGGCCCGCAAGAGACTGGGCGCTGGACTTAATTGGGATGATTCACCTGCATTCATCGCTTCAGCACAAGTTTATCATCGTCGCTACCGATTTCTTTACAAAATGGGTCGAAGCAGAACCTTTGAAGGAAGCATCTGGTGGTACTTTGCGACAATTACTGTTCAGGAACATCATCTGCAGATTTGGTATTCCAGAAGTTTTCGTTTCAGACCGGGGGACAGCTTTCAGAGTGATGAAGTTAATAAATTGGCAAAGGAATGGGGAATACAGTTCGTCCATTCCAGGCCTTATTATGCACAGTCTAACGGTCAAGTAGAGGTCAGCAACAAAATCATCATCACTTTGGAGGGATTTTTACCCTACAAATTTTGATACATCGGAGCTTGGAGTGAAGCATAGATGGCCTCCCCTGTGATCTTGTAGAGGCGGCGAATGGTGGAAATACTTATTTATTTCTGGCGCTGTTGTTAGGGATTGAAAAATCTCCATGTAAACCACACCACTATTGAGAAGTTGAGGTTGGTAAGGGGTTGTGAATCATAACGGAATAGGTGAATTCTCTTTTGTTAATATTGGCCTAAACTCCTTATTGGTGCCTAGTTCAGGTCCCTTAAGGTTAAAGGCGGCTTTTATTAACACTTGTTGAACTGTCTTCATACTTATGACCTTTCTCATCTTAGTAAGTATAGCCTATGTGAATGGTGTCTAGAAAGCGGACAACGTTCATGACAGGTTCTTGAATCCAGAAGTGCGTACAAATGGGCCTAAACCACTATGTGGGAGTAGCTCATGCCAAAATGGATTCTGCCTCTCTTGTTCGCCCTCCCCCATCTGGCCATTTTAATAAGGTTGCCCAAAGGATTTGAAAGAAAATTTGTGTCTAGGCGACTATACTTGGGCCGCATGTCTAAACCTTGATTCACCTTGTCTTATTGAATTCAGCTACTAAAAAAAAAAATTATTGAGGGATTAATTTATTCGCCAGTTTATTTGCATAAGACCTGGGGGCAATTCTAGTGTTCCTACACTCGCGAAGTCCATTCATGAAGGCCTGTTTTTTAGGCCCATAATCGTTTCTTCGCTACGCCTAACAACACTAGGGGGGGCAACACTACACTATACTAACTCGAGTTAGCGGCTCTTGGAAAATTTTTACAATACTAAGCCGAATCAGTTACACTCGCGAAGTCCATTCATGAAGGCCTGTTTTTTAGGCCCATAATCGTTTCTTCGCTACGCCTAACAACACTAGGGGGGCAACACTACACTATACTAACTCGAGTTAGCGGCTCTTGGAAAATTTTTACAATACTAAGCCGAATCAGCGGCTCCGGAATTTTTTTACAGCTTTGTCTCTTCTCTCGCAAAGAAAACACCTTCGCAGGAAAACAGGGTCGAGCCGTAGGAGTTGAGGCTGAGCTCAAGGGAAATGCGAGAGCCACCGTTGTAATTGCCCCATCCACCGGAGTAGTAGCTATAGCAGCCACCTCCCTCGGAAGTAGTCTTCATGTTGCCAAAGATGTCCTCACCGTGCATGGGGAACAGAGGAAGGGTTTCAATCTCCGTGTTCATAGATCCATAACCACCATAGTTCCCCATCTGCCTGTTAAAAGCAATCATCACACTAGCTGAAGAAGCAGAAGCAGATGCAGAAGATCCGAAGTTAATATACTAATCCTCAGGTTTCCAATTGGTACCATTACCAACAAGCCCTGATCTTTGCATGGGCACATGAACATCCGAAATGAACTTCTTCTTCTGCTTCTCCATAGCCCTGTGGTTCCTGAACCAATAAAAGACGTTCTTGTTCTCGATCTTTCCGTACCGTTTCAACTGGAGAGTGATCCTCTCAACCTGCTCTACAGTTGGGGACCTAACTCCCTTGTTGTAGTAAAGCTCCTTGAGGATTCTTATCTGATCTGTAGTAGGAGTCCACCTGGTACTGCTCTGCCTGAAGCTTGTTAGCACTACTCCAGCCTGCTTTGTTGCTTCCTCCATCCTCGGTTGGTTGCTGGGTTTGTGGTTCCATTGGTGATGGGTTGGGAGAATGCGAGAATTGAAGAATGATGGTGATGAGTAATTAAGAAAGATTGTTGTTAGAAATATTGAGAAAGACTGAAGTTGACAGAGAGGTGTTCGTAAAAAAGGAAGGATATTGTTGAGGATCTGAGACTCAGAGGAAGGTTTTTGGCTTGAACGTTCCCATCCCCAGAATGCACCTATTTATAAGAACAGGGCATGCAAATCTCCACCCTTGGCTGGACAGTCTCGGAAAAGCATCTCGACCCTTAGATGGACAGTCAAAGAGTCAAACTAAGTGTCAGTAAATCTTGATTAAAGTTGCCCTAAATCTTGGAAAAGAAGGGATTATTGGCGCGTGGGGGAACCGAATGGTTTTCGAGGAGGTAACTATTCCATTTTCAATATTATCTTCTCACGGTGGAGTTTTCAACAACTAGTTAATGCGAAGTTAAAGACTCATTAAGAAGATAAAACCAAGAGTTTTGAGTTGGGGCCAGCAAGTGGATCCAAAAGATAAATATTTTCTCAAAACCTTCGCCACGAGGCTCTTTTTGACGCGGAGTATATTTTAAAAGTTCATATTATTTTCAATATACAACTATGGGGGCCTATATTTGGGGCCTTTGTGGGGGAACCGAATGGTTTTCGAGGAGGTAACTATTCCATTTTCAATATTATCTTCTCACGGTGGAGTTTTCAACAACTAGTTAATGCGAAGTTAAAGACTCATTAAGAAGATAAAACCAAGAGTTTTGAGTTGGGGCCAGCAAGTGGATCCAAAAGATAAATATTTTCTCAAAACCTTCGCCACGAGGCTCTTTTTGACGCGGAGTATATTTTAAAAGTTCGTATTATTTTCAATATACAACTATGGAGGCCTATATTTGGGGCCTTGCGAGACACAATTATTGGCTCCTCACAGATATTTGAATATCAGGATAAGAAAATATTATGGTATTCATAAAGTGGCTTTGCTGTCAAAAGCAATACATTCATTACAAAGCCAAAGGTGGCTAAAATACAAAACAGGAATCTTCGGATATCTTCTGAATCTTTCTCCAAGTGGAAGCAGCTATGGAATCCAAAGTCGGGTTGAGCCACCCCATTATCCCAAGGAGGGACAGACTTCAGGGAAGGAAAACGAGGAGTAACGGAGCCCCCCCCGCCCCCTTTCCATGAAAGCGGCAGAGGAATCCAATATAGGCTTAGCCAATACCATTATCCATGAGAAGGGGAGACTCCAGTAAAAGAAAATGGAGCCTCCAAGCCCCCTCACTTGGAAGCATCTATGGAATCTAACATCGGGTTGAGCCGCGCCATTATCTCCGGGAGGGGCAGAGAGTGAAGGAACTGAATATCAGCTTGAGTCTCTGCACCTCCTTTAGCCTTGGTAACCACCATTAGTTGGACATGAAGTATGGGAACAACCATTTTGTAGCTTGAACCCATTCATTCAAAGAGTCCATCCCTTCTCATCCCTCCAAGATTCTGTCAAGAAGAGAGAGGGGGAGAAGGAGGGTGAGAACCAAATCCCCTTCTATCTGGAGGGCACAACACAGGCCGGGTCCAGAAGGAAAGAAACAGAGGAGGAAAGACGAACCACAAAGCGGCCTTCCTCCCTTTCCCCGTTTCGCTCCGCGTATGGGATTTTCTCAAAAAATGATCTCACATGACAGAAGATCCCACACTTGGAGCCCCCTCATGTTTCTAAACCAATCTGAAGCCAGGCATTTTCCATCCAGACTCCCAGAAGGCCGAAACAAGGGGTTGCCTGATATTACGTCGTAAGGCCTAACCCAGGCTTGAGATTACGCCATAAAGCCTAAAATTTAGAGGCCCATTTCCTGAGGGGAAGATTTGTGAAGAAGGAAAAAGAGAAGCAAAGATTGAAAGGCCATTGTTGAGGATCTGAAACTGAGAGGAAGGTTTTTTGCGTGAACGTTCCCATCCCCAGAATGCACCTATTTATAGGAACAGGGCATGCAAATCTCCACCCTTGGATGGACGGTCGAATAGAAGAGTCAAACTAAGTGTCAGAAAAGCGTGGATAAAGTTGCCCTAAATCTCGGAAAAGAAAGGATTATTGGCGCGTGGAGGAACCGAACTGTTTTTGGGAGGGTAACTGTTCCATTTTCAATATTATCTTCTCACAACCATTTGGCCTTGATAAAACTTGATCTAGCCAGCGAAGCGGCTCCAACACCTACATTTGAGAAAATCAACAGAGAGCCAGCAAACAAGGCAGATACTTGCTGCTATACACATGGCAAAGCTACCACCAAGGAAAAGAAGGATCCTCTTTCGTAATCAAAAGCAGTCTCCTTCGTATGGGGGACAAAGTCGGGTTGAGCCACCCCATTATCCCAAGGAGGGACAGACTTCAGGGAAGGAAAACGAGGAGTAACGGAGCCCCCCCCCCCGCCCCCTTTCCATGAAAGCGGCAGAGGAATCCAATATAGGCTTAGCCAATACCATTATCCATGAGAAGGGGAGACTCTAGTAAAAGAAAATGGAGCCTCCAAGCCCCCTCACTTGGAAGCATCTATGGAATCTAACATCGGGTTGAGCCGCGCCATTATCTCCGGGAGGGGCAGAGAGTGAAGGAACTGAATATCAGCTTGAGTCTCTGCACCTCCTTTGGCCTTGATAAAACTTGATCTAGCCAGCGAAGCGGCTCCAACACCTACATTTGAGAAAATCAACAAAGAGCCAGCAAACAAGGCAGATACTTGCTGCTATACACATGGCAAAGCTACCACCAAGGAAAAGAAGGATCCTCATTCGTAATCAAAAGCAGTCTCCTTCGTATGGGGGGCATGCTAAAATTCTGATCTCCTACAACCTGCCCAAGTTTCGCCAATTCACTACATACCAGACATCAGATACATGGGGGGCAATAAAATTGGCAAAGAAAGCGTCAGTTCATGACAAAGGCAATTCAGATTGTGGCATTCAAGCTTTATGGCCTATTTAGAGGCCTATATGGAATCAGTCAAGCCAAAATAAGTGGCTTTGGAGCAACTGCATTATAAGAGCAGTGCTGATTCAAGACCTCTTCAGTCAAGAGGAAGACCTTTGACTTCGAGGTCTGGGGGGCAATGTTTGGACCCAAAATGAGCATTTTGGCTTGACAAGGCGTGTCTTGGAGAAATTGAGCTAATGTCAGTGGCTCAAGCTATATATTGTTGACAAGTTCGAAATATATTATTTAGAGGCTAAATAAAGCCTACCTGCAAAATGATGGGAGCATGGAAATGAAAAGTCAACTTGAGCACATTTTCCTACTTCGGCTAGGAGAAACCGAGCTAAGTAAGGAAGGAGGGACAGTAGACTAACCAAACAAAATACAAATGAGCTAAAAAATTTCAGATTCATTTTAGACATCCCAAGGATCATTTCTTATGCAGAGTACTAGAGCTAGTTTTGAGTGAAAGGCCTTCAAACAATTAGTCCAATTTTCTACAGAAGCAAAACTAGAAAACTGGACCTGTAAGGAGTCCAGCAGCATTTCCGGCCCAACCACATGTAAATAAGCTCTGAAATTTCACCACAATGATCTACACTCATTTTGGATCATTTGATATGAAGAAGTCGAAGGCCCATTCGGATTTCTTGGTAGAGAGATAACTGAAGGAATAAAGGAGCAGAAAGTGCTCAAACCTAACAATTCCATTAATGTTTAAGTGCTTAAACCTAACAATTCCATTAGTGTTTAAGTGCTGAAACCTAACCCATCATGATTTGTTTAAGGCCAACCACTATGGCTTGGTAGCCTATATATAGAGACTACAATAAGTAACAATTCAAAACACAATTCAACAACAATCTCTAAGATTATCCAAGCCTCTCTAGAGCAACCCCTCTCTAAGAGCAACTCCTCTCTTTCTCTTACTGGTGATCACACTCTAGTCCTAGTCTTTTGAAAAGCCGACTGTCAGTGCCACCAAACCCTCTATCAATGTACTTCGGTCCTAGTCTCCTCGGGAGCCGACTGTAGTACTGCGACCACAACGGTTACGGAACCAGCTAAGCAAGGGTAACGTCCTCGCAAACCAGCTAAGCTAAAGTCACGCTTTGGCAAGTTCTCTCTACTTCCTGGTGATTTTGCTCTGCTTAACCTACAACGTTGAGTATCGACTTGGTAACACAAGATAAAGTCCTCACCACGAGGCACAGAAGACCCCCACGACTAGGTTGGTGCTCTCGTCGTCTACAGTCGCTCAAAAGAAGTCAGATCAAGGGACACCTCCAACGACTGCACCTGAACGGTGCTGGCACGCCCGCGCAGAAAAGAGACTGTTGACCAGCTACAGCAAAATTGGAGCCAAACAGGTGGAAAGATTTTAGGTCTAGGTTGTCTTGAAATTCAAAAGTTGAAAGATGACAAGTGGTCCCATTCTTATACCTTACACCTTTGTCTCTCATTTATTACCTTGTTCCAATTTATTACTTTTTCTCCTCCATCAAAATATCTATGGGCTTCCTAGGTCATTTCTATATGGAGTCAAAGACTAGATCCATAATTTGTGCTTACACATTTGTCAACCACATCTAGCCCTTCATTCCTTTTGATCTCCACCCTTGATTTGAATTGCCTTGGCTTTTAAATAACCCATTCTCTCTCCCCCAAACCATGCATCCCCTTGGCTCCCTCATTTTGGAGCATCAAACTCTCTCTCTTCTCTAGTTTAGGTTAGTTTTTCATACCTTGTACATAGTTATTTGAGTTTGTGTGAGAAATAGGTGTGTAGGCACTTGAGTTTCACCAAAACCAAAGTTACTACACACTATAAATCAATCACAACATTTGCTTTCACACATCCAAGCCTTTGTTCTTGAGTTTTGTGGATGTGTATGGTGTTTTGGGTTGTAAAACCAAAAATCTCATACCTTGAAGCAATTCTCTCAGCATTTGACATCTTTGAGAGCTAGGTGATGAGGCTAAAATAGCCTCACAATATAACCCTGCAAAATGTAGTTGTCAGTATAGGATAAGCAGGGATCGTCGTTCAGTCCGGGGATTGTAGGGTACACCTACACAGAAAGGTCAATTAACAAATAAAATAATAAAAATGGGGGGTTTTGAAATTTGGTTCCTAATCTACTTAAAATAAAAACAAAACAAATAAAACTATATACAATGATCGACTTCCCTAACCTAGGTACAACTTCCACTCGAAAATTACCAAGTGTAAAAACAGAAAATTTATTTCAACATGCTACAAAAACGTGCCTATCTTAAATGCTAGATAAGAGCCCAAATGAAAAGCTGTCACGGTCCAATCTATTTATCTGATCCGTTCTTTAACTCACACGTGGAAATTAACCATTACTCATAGCAATTAACACGTAATTTCCAGAATCGTTTAATCATTAAAGCATGATTTTTACCACTCTTTAGAACTAATTACTACTTGTTTAACTCAGTGTCTTAACAAATAATAATTACTCTTGGAAAATTAAGCAAACACACATGAATACTCAGCGTGGTAAGTAGAGTCATAGTTACACTTTGAAGCTTTCCTCAGCGGCTTAGCAACAAGGTGATGAACTCGTCTCTGCTATGGTGGTGGAGCGTCATTGACTCAGCGCCTAAGAACTTCGTAGATTGATGGAATGATGGTGGTCACGGTCTTGTAAGTGATGGAGGTTTGAGAAGTGAATTGGGCAGAGTCATGGAATTATTTTTAGCTAGGAAGTGATAGGCTAGGAAGTGATCTTGGTCAGGAAGTGATGGGCCAGGAAGTGATCTTGGTCAGGAAGTGATAGGCCAGGAAGTGATCTTGGTTAGGAAGTGATACTCTTAATGTTGAGAATGACTGCTATTTATAGTGGAATTCTCCTCTCTTGTGATGCAATCATGACCATTCATCTAGAAGTGATTTCTCCTTGAAATTTCCTTGATTTGTTCATGACAAAGTTTTGATTTTTCTGATCTCTTTTCCCCTTAATGACTCATTGTATATTCCTTGAATAGTGACCAGATACATCCCTTATTCTTCTCCTTTGAATTGCACTAATTTCTTCCAAGAATTGTGCACACAATAAACTCCTACAATCAAGAAAAATCAGAATTTAATTAGTGTTTTCAATAAAAAATAAGATAATTAAGAATAAATATTGACTATAAACACTCCATTTTATCTCCTCGAATTCTTCCTGATTTATGCAAGTTTTCTTATCGTTTTCCTTGATTTCATCAGTCAAGAGTTCTTAATATGATGGACTCCTAAATTCTCTCTTTAACACAAGAAAATCAGAAATAGGAAAGTTCAAATGAAGAAAGTTTCCCTAAAACAGAATATGAAATATTTCCTAAAATGAATTGTCCTTTATTTATGCTCATTCCTGCTCTTTTTCGCCTGTTTTCTCCATTTCCGTCATTGAAGTACCTAAAAACAGAAACTATGTTATAATTATTAATTTTAAAAGAATAACTTAGCCAAATGAGGGAAAATACATATTAAAAACGTTACACTTTGTGCTCCTATCACTAGGTGGGAGTTGGGTAGTTCTTCTTTTTTATGTTCTTTCTCTCTTTAATTCGATGTACATGACTTGTATTTGTAATAACATGTGTTGTGAGTAGTTGGATTTGAGGCTTGGGCTATGTGCAGATAATGTAAATTTCCATGTGTTTTGATGTTTATGCATGTTTTGAATCTTTTAGCTATTATACTTTCATGTACCCTAAGTGTGTTTATAGATTTATCACCTAGAAGCATGCTTGAGGAAATTAATGAATCAGAAACATGAACTTGATAAACTCTTGATTCCGTGAGCATGTGTAGCTAAATAGGTGGTGGCTTAGCTTATTCCTATGGGAAGAACTAAGTTGCTTGAATTTCTTACCTTGAAATTAAAGCATGATGTTGTGAGTTTAGGTTCCGGAAGATTTGAATGGTATAAAAGTTGTGTAATTTAGCTTTGCTTCAAAAGAGATTGTTAAATTGCATGATTAGTTGGTTTCTTGGTAACTTCACCAAAGCACTAAGGGGAAGTTTGTCAAAGCATGTTATTACATCAAATATGAGTTACATTTTGTGCATGAGTAAGGTTATGTGTAATGCCTGAGTCTCTATTCTTCTCATTGATTTAGTTTCTACATTTTTATTTGTTTATTTTATTTTATGCATTTAATTTTCTTTATCCAAATTAAAATCAACCAACCCGCTCACTACCACAATTGTTAATACCATTCTCATGATCTTTAGCTTCCAAATGGCTAAGGTTGTGAACTTGTGAAAATGTAGACTTATTTGTGTTTTCTGGGTTTATTTTCACGGTGATCTAGTTAGGGTAGAGTTACTCAATCCCTTGGGTACGATACTCTTACTTTTTCCCTTTACTAAAACTTGACCTCCTATACTTGGGAGTAGGGCACATCATACACAAAATTGCACACACTTTCATACTCAATGATGTCGCCGACACTATTATATTTGCTTTATATAAAAGCATGTAGGGACTAATGGTCTATAGAATTTTGGTTCTTAGAAAAGTAATGCAAAATATAGACTAACTAGCTAGCTTCATTTTAACCACAAAGCTTATTTGTAGATCTCATTTCCTTAACTAGGCTTCAATTTTTTTTTGTTTTATGAGACCCCTACAATTTGCAGAAATCATGTGTTCTTTAATCTAAAACAAAAAAGGCCAGTTATTTAGTGCCCAGTGTATACGTAGGGGGCAAACTCAGCCTCAGTTCTTGTAATTAGAAAATCACATTGTATTGTCTTCAATTTTATTCACTAAGACGTTACCTAAATCCACATTCAAGAAAAATGTGAAGAGCATCGGATTGAGAAAGTTATCCAAACTCCCATGATTGTAGCAATTAGGGGGAGATATGATGTCTACATGTTCAATCTTGAAGAGTGAAAGACGTGTTGTAGTCTTTTTTTTCCTCCTCGAGGTAGTTTTTTTATCCCACATGGTTTTTCACTCGAGCAAGGTTTTTAACTAGGCAACGATTGAAGCATCACCACCAAATTTGAAGAATGTTGACATTTAGTGTGCCTTGTCAAACTAGGATGAGTTATATGATTGTAATCGGAGAGGAGGTGTCACGCCCCTGATTTTTAACACATATATATATACACGTGGTCATTCACTCAGGAATGCCACTAATATCAACTATAGTTTGTAGTTAAATAAATAACTCTCAAAATGATAAAGGTAACTTCGTTCGTAAATGAACCTTGTGAGATTACTCACCTCGAAATTCCCGCTGTGTCTTCAATATAGAACAAAACAGCCTAACCACCCACTAACCGTCCAAGAATACTTCGTCAAGTATCTAAGGAAAGTACAACCTTGATTCAGTCATTGAAACACAAGGAATAACGTTCGAAATCCTAAATCGAACCACAATTCCCAAAGTGACGCCAATTGAGGCGAAACCACATCCGAGACCTCCCAAAGTCTCCGGAATACTTCCACGATCGATATGTCCAAACCACAAGTCGATCGGATGCTCGGATCCTCATAGATTCGAATAAATCAACCGGTATGAAACCGTAAAAATCATAACAAATTCATACGAACTCCAAAAATTGCATATTATATATCGAAACGCTGGTATCAATGAGTAGAAGATATAAAATACCAGAAACTATCCCTTACATGGCCGGAACGTTGCCACAGGCGGTGGCGCACCGCCGCCGGCCAAAACTCAATATTTCATAAAACTTCCAACATCAAAGTTGTTCATCTAAACATACTTAACCATTTTCATAACTAGCTCAAAGTCAAAATCGAAGCATAAATGGTCGAAAACTACCTCGCAAGCTGTGGATTACTATTCAATCCGAGCTGCACCAATTTCCACGTGAATTGATCCAAACAACCACCACAGATCGATCAGGGAGGATTCTCTGAACTCAACCAAGGAAGCATGAAGCCATGACATTGCCGAAACTGCATTTTCCAACCGGGTCCGAATACACCAAACTTTACCGCCTTCTAGGGCTGTCACTGCCGCGAATTGCCTCTAGAGGACACCACAGGGAGGAGCGGACGGCAACGACGAACCGATCTGGAAAGTTTCGTGGCCAGAGACTGCCGGAAAAGTCAGGTCGAGTCGGTTGGGTCCGGGTCGGGTCAGCTGGATAACTTCAATACTGAAGGTGCAGCCGAGAGAGAAGAGAGAGAGAAAAGGAACCTTCCGGAAATGGAAATATGAAATTAAGATATGATTTTTGGAAATTCCCTATTTATACCAAAATGGCAACTTCTTCCAATGACCATAACTTCTTCATACGAACTCAAATTTCTGCGTTCCACATATCCACGAATTCGTATCAACGCGCTCTACGACTTTCGTGAAGGAAGTTTTTAGAGAAACCCAATGTATAAAAAGTCAACATTTGCAACCCCCCCTAAAACCATATTCTTCGACTAATAATTCGTCTGAAATACTTCCACTCCGTCAGCGCGTCACAAAATCATCCAGTAACCACAAATTAGATTCTGGAAAATCTTCGGAATATAAATACAAATTTCCGGGGCAGGAGGTTCTAGAATTCTTAGTCTTATTCAGAATAGTTTTCCTTATCATAAGAATATGTACTTTCTAATCGCTATATACATGGCTTCTATTATCAATAGTGGAATAAACAATTCTCTCGTCGATCTCTCTCAAATCCTATATATTCTAAAACATAAACTGATTTTACTGCAGTTCGGAGCATGGCAAACACAAGCGACGCCCATTCTCTCTTATTTGCTTCGCCGCCAAAAGAACAGATCAAAATTGCACACTCGAATCTGAAACCTTAAGCCTAGAGTTGGATCTGAAACTCTTTTTTTGGGTCTAAGAAGATTAAATCTCAAGTGGAAGTCCGTCGATCGATCTCCCAACCGAGTAGATAAAATCTATCGCAGTTGGGAATCATCGGTTGTTTATGGTGCGTTGCTGAAAATTGAATTTAGATTCTCAGAGCCAAATAAGGGGCTCGAGAGCTAAGTCAGAATCATTGTGGGTTTGCTCCGAGCAGCAATGAAAATCAAAGGTATACATCTCTCCTTCCTTTTTTATTTTTTTTTATTTTTTTATATACAAAATCAGACATATGGGTCTTAGTTGCTGCTTACGGCTCGATTATTGGATTTGTGGGACTATGAAACAAGAAAATTTGATTCTTCTGATCTTTTAGGCATCATACATTAGTGTGCCCATTACCTGTTTGAATAAATGCTCCAAAGGTGGAGATTTATTTATTTATTTGCATGCTTAATCTGTTTTTGAGTGTTACACTTGATCTAAGATAATTGATGGATAAATATCCAGACTTATATTAAAATGACTGGAGTGCTCAATTAGTCTGGTTGTGTTCCTTTAGTTGTGAATTGATGCTGTTTGGAAATTCGTGTTTTAGTTAGTTAGTTTGTTTGTTTGGTATACTTGCTTGTTCACCCAAAACTGAAAACTGGACACTGGATGATTGATGGACAATCTTTTGGCAGGGGAAGTGGATATATAGAAATTAATGTAGCCATAGATAGCCTTCATTCAACAGTGATACACATGTGATGCTCGTTAGCAAATGAAGTAAAAAACTTGCATTTTTACCGATCCATTATCAGGATCATAGTTGCAAATTTAAATTTAAATTAAGAATTTTGAAAACTGGGCAGTTGAGGGAGGTATCAAACAAGGTTCATAATGCAGAACCGAAGTTCTTGGAAATAGAGCTTGGATCGCTAATATTGTCTTGCATCTAAAGACTGTAGTTCTTGCATATAATGATCTTTGCAGCTCTTTATCGCATTTTCTTCATTCGTATTCAAGATTTACACCCTATTGCTCCACCTGACTAGACAAAGGATGATATTCTGCTTTTCTTTAAGCTCTATGATCCTGAAAAAGAAGTTCTACAGTACTTTGATATCTTTCGATTAGTCTTTCTCATAATAATGCTACAAAAGAATATGATGTCTGATATTATGCTTGTATCTCCATAGTGTCAGTTATGTTGGAAGCCTTTTCGTGAAGAGTACTGGTAAGCTAGCTGAAACTTTGTCAAAATTAAATGAATTGGCTAGCTATGCCCCCGATGAGGAGATCGACCTTTTATGAGGTTTGCCTCCGGCAACATTTTTAAGAATCTCTGTAATTTTTTAGGCACTACTACATTGAATCTGCCCACATAGAAATAAAGGCTGGGATTAGGGTAGGATCTGGGATATTACATATTCATGCTGATTAACTATGCAAAGTCTTGGTGCAGAAGTTACTGGTTTGATAGCATATTAGAGTTAATATTTTGGCTGTTATTTGTGTTGAACACATGCTTTGTATTCCTTCGTTAGGATAAAAGTATAATGATGGCACCATTCTTTCATTTATCACATCTAGGTGGAATTGAGCCATTGTAATTTTAGTCCCTTCATAGCCATACTGTGTTGGACCTAGCAACTTAAGGTGTATCACATATCCAAACCAACCCAACATTTTTTTTTTGTGTGGATTCTGAGGCCTATGAGCGTAGTCCCTTCATAGCCATACTGTGTTGGACCTAGCAACTTAAGGTGTATCACATATCCAAACCAACCCAACATTTTTTTTTTTTGTGTGGATTCTGAGGCCTATGAGCCATGCGTTGAATTTCTCTGATTTTGAGCTGCATGTTCGCCACTTTGTTAATAATAACATGGCATTGTCTGCAAACCACTAAGGAAATTTCGCACCGATACACGTCCATCTGTCAGACGTTATATTGACCAATGCTAACTGCAAGGGTTCCTTGTATGTTTTCTGAAGGTCTGCAAGTTTGATGGGATTAGATTTAAGGGATCAGTTTTTTTTATTGAATTTTTTTTGTTCATGACTTGGGTGTTATTCATTTCCTCATCTTAATTGTGGGTTTTTGTGTGTTAAAAGAATCATGAGCTGCTTCTGCTGTTGTGATGAAGATGATATGCATAAAGCAACTGACAATGGGCGTGCTTACATGATGAAAAATCCTGCAGGTAATGCTCACCATCCTATAGTCTAGGTCTTGTGTTGAATCTAGCCTGTATGTTCAAACGGGCTATATTTTGATGCTTCTTTTATATTTTGGATATATGACTTGCATTTGTTTTTTTTGTATATTTGTCTCTGGTTTTGTCAATTCAAGTTTTGGAGTTCAAACTGAGTTGGGTTTCATGACACAGGAAATGAGGGAAGTCATCATGCCTCTGGTAATGCGCCCAAGGGTGGTCAAGTGGTAAAGGTCCAGCCTATTGAAGTTCCGCTTATACCAGTAGAGGAGCTAAAGGAAATTACAGATAACTTTGGGACAAATGCCTTGATTGGGGAAGGTTCGTATGGAAGAGTATAATATGGGGTACTTAAAAGCAGGGAGCATGCAGCAATCAAGAAGCTAGATGCAAGCAAACAACCTGATAATGTATCTTGCACAGGTATATAGATGTACCCGTTGATTATTATTGTTACAATGTGAGCTAATTAAGATCCAATTGTCAATTGAGGAATTCCTGCTTTAGGTTTCTTTGGTATCACGGCTGAAACATGATAATTTTGTTCAACTCCTTGGTTACTATTTTGATGGGAATTATCGTGTTCTTGCCTACGAGTTTACATCTAATGGATCTTTTCATGATATTCTACATGGTATGTAAGAGAACTATATAATTGTTTTGAATTTCACAACCTTGGTTAATGTGTTTCATAGGCAATGAAATTACCCATGTCCAATTGAAGTATTTTAAGAAAAAGACATTTGTATTTGACTCAAGTTTTTAGCAATGGTTATGTTAGTAGCCTCTGGACTTTGCTCACCCTTCTTTACCAATATCTCATCTGGTATCTATTTAAGTTAGGCACAGTTGGCATCACTTGTCGTGCCCTTCATTAGCCTCTCTGTTTACAGCATATTAATAATTGTTGTACTATAGCCTGATGACTCCGGCATTTTTTTAGGAAACATGTTAACATAGATCTAGAATGCCCAATTTACTTATGAAGCAGCCGTTGAATTTACTGTTACATATAAAATATATCTTTGCCTACAGATTATGAATGATGTGTTGTAGAGAATTGGATAATTGTATTGTATTCATCTCACTATGAGGTTTATATAGGGTTACATCATGTATACAAATGGCAATACATAATAGCTATACTAATCAATCGCACATTACAAGTATGTCAATCACATACATTAAGCAATACCTATTACATGAATAGTTATTATCATTTACAACACTCCCCCTTGGATATTCTATGTCAATAGTGTTGCCTCTGCTATGCGCTTCTAAGTTGCCTCGTTGATAGGAGCATAAAATGCGACGTTTATAATATTTAAACCCTATATTTTGCCGAGTTATTTCCTTTAACTTGATCAATTTAACTTAATTAGTGTTTTTCAGGTAAAATGGAGTCTCAAAGTCCAAAAATGGCTAAGGAAGGCACAAGTGGCGCAGAAATGGAAAGAAATGAAGAAATGGAAGTTCTCCTAGTTTGACTAGGAAAAGGAATCCTAATTGGAGTGAAATCAGAAGCTGGCTTGGATTCAAACTCTTAAGTCGCGGAAATTAGAAGTTCTACTTG
>BDJD01003753.1:57740-110010 GCA_002564525.1 Rosa multiflora | reverse complement strand
TGGTGATCCAGGCAGCGGTGATGGCGTCTTCAGGGGGTTTCCGGTGGCGGCTTGAAGGTTGGGATCTATCGGTTGGACCCAAGTCTGGCTGTTTTGGTGTCTTCTCTGTGGTGGCAGCATCGCGGTGGTGGTGATCTTCCTTGATGCGGGCGGCAGTTCCTCGATCACGGTGAGTCGTGGTGGTGGGATCGTCGTTGTGGGCGTGCGGCAGGTGCACAGGGAAGTGGAGGCTAGGATGGGCTTCTCCAGGCTGGTGTGGGCCTTGGATATTGCTTTCTTTTGGGCCAGTTGGACTGTTGCATGAGTTTTTTCTTGTTTTTTGTTTCAATAATTCCCTTATTGGGTGCTATAGGCCTTGGCCTTGTATACCTTGTTTCTCTAAGACGTTACAATGTGCCCAAAGATCAGTACTGATGTACACCATTAGGGTCTTAGGCGGATGTACTGTTTTTTTGGTGTTGTAGCTTATTAGTGTTCAAGGCGCAGTAGTCTAGGCTAGTAGTCATTTTTTTGTGCATTCAGTGCACTACTTGAGCAATGATTGTAATATGAGGGGTGTTTGTACCCTTCATGCTTGACCGAGTGAGGTCGTATGATTTTATATCAATGGATCAGTCTTCCGTTCCCCTCAAAAAAAAAAAAAAAAAAATTAATGACCCCCCTTAAACTGTGACAATGCATGCCCCCAAATGGCAAAGAGTAGATTAAATTTTTTTCCTTAATTGTTCGTTTGCTTTTATTTATTTCCTAAATTAGGGTATTTTTCAATTTTTACACTCATGCACACTTCAATAGGTTTTTTGTCGCCCAACTTGGTGCAACTCTTCATTTCGTTTTATTTTAGATGCGTGGAAAATGAGAGAGAGGTATTACATATATATTGTTATTCAATATGGTTTCACCAAAAACAAAAATGATGTTTCCCACATTAATTTAGTTTCTATTGCTATTCCTATCTTCCTTATACACCAGTACGTAGGCACAACTTGAAGACTGTTGATACATGTCGAGTATAATTCTTTGACATAGTGATTGAGAAGAAAAATGAATTAATCAAATGAAAAGCAAGCAGGTGTTGAAATCGATTTTCATAGAAAACGTATAGCTAGACAAGGTATGCTTATACGTTACCAACACCAAGAGAAGAAAATACTCATAGAAAAAAAAATACTAAGAGAAGAAAATGGAACTTTAATTAACTTTTACGTAGAAAAAACAACAATAATTACAAGCCTTCACCCTCTCTAGAAACCCCTTTACATTGGTTTTTGGGGAGAAGGATTGGATTAATTGTTCAGCAGAAGTACTACTCCCTGCCTCACCAGATGAGTTTCTCTCCTTTAGATTGTTTAGGAGAGATGTGTGCAGCTCCGCAAACTTGGCATGTAGTTCATTAAGCTCTTTCTCATCGAGCTCTTGGACGTTGGCCTCCCACCAGCCTTTCGGCTGGTCTCTCCGCGCCTCTTCCCGCTTTTGAAGCTCCTTGCTTCTTTCCTCCTCCTGCCGCACTCGTCTTTCGACCTCCTTGAGTTGCTGTCGGAGTTCGGCCACTCTTGTCGTCTTTGTGTCCTTCATCTTTAGAATCTGAGAGTTTAACCCTAAAACAAAGAAGAGAGAAAAATGAGACTCTTGTTTTGTGTTGGCGACTTGGCTTTGCAATGGAGGCTTGCTGTTTTGCTACTCCTTTCGTTGTTTGATGAGTTTATGTAGGAGAAAAAACACAGATCTTGTTTTTACCAACGTATATCTTACCTTCTTCTCATTCATCATTCAGATCACTCTCTCCTTAGGCTCGAATTTTTTAAGGTTGGCACTTTAAATTTCGCATATTTGCCCACTAAGAAGAGGCTATGAAATATTGGGCTGGTTAATTGTATCCTAATTATTGCATATTGAGTTTTTGGTAACCAATTGAACCAGTTAAGGAAGTTGCACATTGTGACCCACCCAGAAAAGGCCAGGCCCAGTCAAACAATACAATTGAACAAACCTAACAAAGGGGAAGCCCAAGACTAGTTATACATAATTACATATAGCCCAAGATGTAGCAAGCCCAGAGATGCATTTACAAGATGATACCTAATTTATCTACCAATCATCTAAATTGTTTTGTATTTAAAATTTAGTGAGGAAAGAAAATATTATATGACATTGAAAAGAGAAGAAAAAAGAATTTAAGGGAGTGTAATTAAAAAAGAAGAAGAAATAAACTAACCAAAATGAAATCGTAAAAGTAAAACAGCATCTGCTAAGGCGCAAGAGAAAGCCTGCAAAGAGGATTCTATTGTGTATATATATCCTCTCCATTTCAATCTTTTGGCGATCTTGAGGAAGTTTAGTATTCATCACGTATTGACCTTATAGTTATGAAAGGTCATTATAAGGGCAATATAAGCACAAAGAAGAGAAATGAATGATAATGGCTCTTACTTGACACGAGAGGAATAATGAAATTTTTGTTGATCCTCAGTTTCACGACAAGATCTATAAATACGAGAGAGAAAAAGGTCAATAAATGTCGTGATGCAATTCATTGAATTTAATTCCAAATAGAATACCTTAACAAATATTGCACCAATATATGTATACAAAAATGCTGCAAACCATTGATATGTGTGGATGCTCCTATCCGTGCATTGATGTTCGGTATCATCCATGCATGGTTGAGATCAGTACACAAAGTAAGGCTCGCGCGTCGATAATGTTCTATATGTATAGCAATAATAAAAAAAAAGGTTAAATATATTTCTACATAAACATGACTACAATTGGAATGATATTTTTACCGGGTGAACTGAATATAAGGGAAATGATCATTTACCCAATTTTAGGCACCAAATTGGCCCCCAATAGACCACAGTTTTGACGTTGTCTGAGACCTGCAAGCGAAGCCCAGACTCGATTCCGGCGTGGAGCTTCGGAGCTTCCCGAACATCTGACAAATAAAACTGGCGAAGCCCAGACCCGATTCCTACGTGGAGAGTTTCCCGGACATCTGACGAACAAAACCGGCGAAGCCCAGAGGGGTTGGGATCGTGGAGTTGGATGACGTCATCCTCTGGTGGTCCGACGGTGGGACAGAGTGGCGACGGTGGAGGTCGACATCGACTGTGGAGTGCTGGGCGTGGTGGCTTAGAGAGAGAGATGAGGGGGCAGGAGAGAGAGATATGAGTATAATTTATTAATTAAAATGAGGGCAATACTGTCAAACATTGTTAGATTGGGTAAATGAGGTTAAAAAACTCTTGGTAGAATAAGTGGGCAATTTTTAGACTAAAATTGAGTAAGTGATCATGACCCCTAGAAACAAATTCAACTCTTCATAAAATCATTAATATCATATATAACCCCATTCTTTTTTATATTTCAATTATATTTTGAATTACGTAGATGAATACAATTTTAAACTCGGAAACCATTCGAACTCGGGACCTCTCTAACATTTTGTTACCGCTACAGCAGATGCAAGCCAACCCCACTCGTAATTAGATGCAGATCAAAATCGAACTCTTGATTAGTTTAAGCATTTGAGGGCCCCGGGGCGGCTCAAGCAAAACAGAAGCCCACCGTACGCGTTTATTCCAATTTTAGGAGGACAGTGATAGACAAACCATTAATTATTAGCTTAATTAGTACTTAAAGACCTAAAACCTCAAAGATGATTGGCTTAACGAGTTAAACCAAGTCAAACACTCAAAACTTGTTGGTGCCAAAAAGGGGGGGGTGATATTGATATGATATTCATGGGAGAATCAAAGCCACCCGCGTGCGAGGAATCAGACAAAAGCGAACAGTATCTCCCCGAAATTACCAATCCGCCCTCGACGATCAAAGGTAATCACCGCGAATGCCACCAGCATTTTCATTTTCCTGTGTGAAATCTGTGTGTTGTGGGGCAAAAACCGCAAAAAATCAGGTGAAGGCAGATCTGTCATGAAAGACGAGAAGGTCTTATTCTTCGTCTGCGTCCGTACGCTTCCACACTCTTGTTTGAGACCAACAGCGTTGTCAAACTAGTAGTAACTCTTGTTTTCTCTGTCTCATTTATTTCTAGAGAGGGAAAGTTAGAGAGAGAGAGAGAGTTTGGGACTTTGGAGAATGTTTGAATTGAGAGAAGGGTCTTGCTTGCCAAAGGTGTTGGTGGGTGTGAATGTGGGTCTTGCTCTTGTTGATGCCGTTATAGCTGCCCTTGCATTTTATCAGGTCTGCTTCTTCTTCATCTGGTGTTTTTAATTGGTTAAAGTGCTCAGCTTTGGTGTGGGTTTTGCATTTCGTGAACTGGGTTTTGTGCATTGTGGGAAGGATGCCAATGTGGGTGGGAAAGTCTGGGACTTGAGGAGTAGGGTTAATTGGACTCTGTGGGATTGATGGTTGGGAGAATTGGGAACTGGGCATTTTTTTTGGTGTTTACTATGCATTTGAGGTGGAGGATTTTTGGTTTTGATTGTCTTGGTGAACTGGTAAATGGGTTTTTCTTTTGCTTGGTTTGAATGTTAGATAGTGGGATTAAGTGTCATCTACAAGTTATAGGATTGCCAATTGAGGTGAGAAAGTTCTGAAGCTGGTGGATCATGCCATTTTATAGACTGTTGGTCTATGTTGATCCAATTGCACAACTTACTACGTTTGAGCTGGACATCACTCAAAATTTCCGCTCATTCTCAAAGTCTACAGATTTTAGTTCCAACTGAGGAATACCTTATTATCCCCAAAAATGCATTCTTTGGTTTATGAAAGCTTTGATATGACATCAACCTTGGAGAAATGGGGTAGTTCTTGGTCGATGTTTGTGAAATTCTTTTCTTGAAATGATTCTGATGTGTTTTTACTTACTGTTCACAGTTAATTAGGATTCACTCGAGGAATTCACAAATTGGATGGACTCGCCAAAAAGTAAGTGATGATTCCTGCTTTATTATTTCTTATCTAAATTGAGATTTGATGTGTTTTGTTTATAGACATGGAGATACATCCATAAGTACAAAAATACAAGGATTCAGACACAGATAAACACATGCACACACACATGATGCAAGTAAATATAAAAAGAAATTGATAGCTGGTTAGAGTAACCTAGTTGTGAGGTACTGGGTTGACTCTGTGAACTCCTAGGCCTTGACCTGTTCCTCTTATGTAGTTTGACATTGTAAAGACTCAAAATTCTGGACTAATGGTAAAAATTGGTCTACCAGAGTATATTAGTCATAGAATCAGCATTTATCTGTGGTTGGTCTTGTAGAGAAATTGCAGTTGATCATAACTTAACTAGGTAAGTAAACTTAAACTAGCAACCAAAATATTTATACTTACATCACTCTCACAGGAGAGACAGATAGATGGGGAGTGATCAATGGATACATGTGCTGATTGATGTTACCCCACCCTGCTTTAGTTTTGGTTAACTGATTCTTTGCTCATGCTTATAATCATGAATTGTATTTCTATACTGATATGCACCCTCCGTGTATATGCATATAGTTATAAATAAGTAGTAGTTGGTGTTGTATACAGACAGCAAATATGCAGCACCCTATGTATCTGTATACATGTATGTATTAGAAGTACTTGATGCTCTATGCATGTATATATATGTGTGCACGTGAAAACATGGAAATGTGTGGATGTGCACCCATGGTAAATTAATTGCTATATTAAAGCTCATTGGAAGCAGGTTGGTATTCTCTTGACACATTTTATGTTGAACTGCAGGTTTTTCATCTGTTGATTGGCTCTTCGAATTTGGGTAAGAATTTACAATCCACAATATACATTTTCCTTCTATTCTTTATATAATGCTTCTGATGGGCTTATAACATACAGAAATAATTGTCCAAATGAGTTAACATATTTCATTATAAACTTATGATTTTGGGAATACATGACAGTTGTTCCAGACGGAATTAACGTGTTTGTTCTTGTCCATGACAGGTTGCTTAATTTATCTTGTATTAACTCTTTTTGCTGCTTGCAAGGGGTGGAAATGTTGGTCCAACTCTTGTGGTTTTAGCCTCATGGGTATGCTTCCATTCTTATATGTAAGTATGCTACCTATCTTACGTGTTTGCTCAATGTATCTTAACGGTGAGATTTTTCTTTGCAGCTTTACCCAAAATTTTGTTTTTTGCTGCATTCCTTCTACTTTTATCGTTCTGGTAAGTTTTTCTTTTTTCTTTTGTAATAAATAATACAAGTTTATCTCAATGGCTTTATTAAACCTATGAGGGGGTAATGTGATATTAGCTTTTCTTCATCAACACGACACAACGACCTGTGCATTACACTTTTATGTTTTTAAAAATATGGATGCTTTTCCCTCCATAGCTGTTATTGTAGAGATAGGTATAATGTATAAACGACCAATGTTGTTTCCATTCATAAGGACAGTGAGACCGAGGAGGATATTACCCCTAGGACATGATAATATGGATGATGAAGTGGAGAAACAAATTTAAGCGTTGAACTGTATAAGTATATTATGCACTCTGTGAGGCAACTAGGAGAAAGCATGGTTGAATGTAACTATGTGGATATAACAATACTCTTTAACAACTAGTCTTTGTTTAAAAAATCATAATAAAGGTCATTTAAAAAGTCTTTGCTTTAATATATCTTTCTCAACTTGATAATATTGTTGTGAAGTTTTATCTCTTATGAGCTATATCTGACATTGTTCTTGGGTTGTTGAATTTCACCTTTAGGGTTGACCTGTGCCATCAGGCAGATGACGAAGATGAGGAGGATGAAGGTAGTTTTCAGGAAGCTTTGTTGGAGAAGACATTTAGCAAAACTAATTCATTGGACACTGATAGTCATAGAAGGTGTTTTCCTCTGCGAATCCATATTGGAAGCCGCCAGAAAATTGTAGTTTTGGTACTGCAATAGTTCTAACTTTCTTGTTCACTAGCTATTCGTATATCTTATCAGTACCTATCATTGTACACTTTTTGTGTGAAGTCATAGTACTGTGCAAATTTGATACTATATTTATAACTCATTATTCTCTTGTCAGGTTACTGTGCTAGTTTTTATTATAATGATCGTGTGTGCTGTGATAATCTGGATCGGGATGGGAAAAAATCCCATTGATTCTACTGTGGTAGCTCGGGTATGAAACCTGCTAATAATTATCTATTATTTTGTTTCGTTCATGTGGTCACATAATGCATTTCTATCCTTGGTGAACATAGAAATATATGCAGGAATGAATTACTGCTTTGACATAAGCTGAAGCCTCAAAATACTTGTGTTGATCTGAATTTTTCCTGATTCATTATTCAATAGTGTATGTGCCCACATAAATGAATGTTAACTCCAAGGCTAACTTAGAGATTTTTACTGGAAATTGCTCAGTTAATAATGGTGCTTTTTTTGGAGACTACTTTTTACATTGGCTTGAGTGAGTGTGTTTCCTGGTGGTTTGACTTTTTGTTTACAGTTGTTAACTTGAAATGGATACTTGTTGAATAGATTGCATGTTAAGAAGCTCAATAACGCTATTCTTCATTAGTTTACCATTGAAGCCATTTCTAGATTAGGATCAAAACAAAGAATTATATCCACAGTAACTACACTATATTTTGGTACTAAAAGAAACATTATCTCACCTGTTTTATGAGCAGATAATAGTTTTGTTTATAACTTGATTGCAAATTTTTATTAGTGTAATAAATTCGTTTGAAGCGTATATAATGAGTATCTCATAATCAGACTATGATGAGTATACTACCCCCCCAAAAAAAAATATATATATATTCCTGAGTGATCAGTGTGCATGTACTCATGTAGTGACTATTTTTCAAACAAACTTTGATTGGTGTTTGTGATGATACACCACCAGGACAAAACCTTTTGTTGGTTTTATTCTAATTAACAACTACCAAGTCATGTTGAGTGAATTTTATCATCATGCAGGTATATGTAGATCTTTTTGCAATAGTAACACTATTATTGGGAGGAGCATTGGCATGTTATGGTGAGTAGCTATCATTTTAGATGCTTGTATTTGCTTGCAATATTCAGCAATTGTGCATATTTTACGAGTTTACATCTCTAGTTTAGATTATCAGCGTCGGACTGGAATCAATGGATAATCTAGGGGCATGACAACAAATCTGAAATCTTTTTAAAGGAAATTCTGTAAATATAACATTGGAAGTTTGTCTATTCCGCTGGAAGAGTATTGGAATATTCTCTACACCCAGACAAAAAAGCATTAATCTGAGGAATAATCAGGTTATTATAGATTATTGTGATGGCCTTTTGGATGTACTTTAGAGACCAACTATGGTTTTGGTGTGTATTCTCTAAAACTCAAGTGAAGGTTCACTAGCATATTCAGCTGTTTCGGTTGAAAGATTTCAAAGCACAAGATCCATCCATCTGGGGCATAATTTGATATCAATCGTATAGGATTAGGAGGAGGAATCACTATTGCTTTTGGAAGGATTCTGAGGAGGCACCCCCTAAACTGTTATTTGTGGTGGGTCTGCCTCGCAGTGGAGTCTACTTGCTATTGGAATATGATTAGTTTAGGTCCATTGCAGCTTCTATAGTTTCAAACATGATAGGGAACTCCGAATCGTCTTTTGCTTCATTATCTCGTCTTGTGAGAATTAGGTCCTTAATTTTGTGGTTTTGGTCGCATTTGCTGATCTAAGACATATGCCCAGACACTATTTTTTCTTTTTATAGATGATAATTATCTTCAATCCTTTGAAGTTATATTTGGTCTTTTTTTTGACATTTCAGGACTTCTATTATGCTTGAGAATGAGAAAAGTTAGATCTGAGAGAGCCTCTTCTGAGATGTGGAAGGTATTTAATTTATTGCTGCTATAAAAATATAGTAGTATTATTATTACTGCTATCATTACTGTCTCTTTATTTCTTAATTTCTTAATTTGCTAATCTGATATTTTATGTAATTTGATAATTTGATCAATCTGTCCCATGAAGCATTGGATTTGGTAAATATGTAGTAGTGGCTAATAATCCATTCCTTGCTTTTATTATTTTGATAATAATGTACAGAAACATTATATTGTTGACAGGTTGCAGGTTTAGCTGTCGTTTCTGTTCTATGTTTCGCCTCAAGTGCTTTCGTGGCTCTATTAACTGATATTCCTGTACATACCTAATTTTTAGTCACATGGTTTTTTCCTTGTTCAAATATCTGAGTTAGTTTATTGGATCTCACAAACTTTACTATATTATTATGCAGATGCTTTACCATGACTATCAACAGCCTGTGAATGGTGTTTATACTGCACTTTTGCTGATTTTATATTATTTTGTAGGTAGGTAAATCTAAATTCCTTTCCTGTTTGAAAATTAAATGAATCCTGTTTTTTGATCTGAAGGGGGCTCAGAGACATACAGCAATGGCTTTACCTTCTTTTCAATTGACAATACTAAGATTCTTGGAGTATAACAGAGGTATGCGTTGTCTTGTCAGGTTCATCAATACCCTCAGCGTATGTATTATGGGTCATGAGAGAATTACCATCCTCAATAGCAGCTAACATACGACAACAAGAAGAAGAATCAACTACATTAACATTCATCAGTGATGATTCTAACGTATTACCACATCCTCAGAGCTGGACTGCAGCAATGAGCTCGCGGAGCCAGGTTTGGTTTCTTCCATTAACCATTCATTTCCTGCAAAGTAATATTCTTTCAAACTACCAGTCATTTTTATTTTGTTTTTATTTTTTTAGTCAAAACACAGCAGAGCAATATTCTTTCATGGTCTTGCATGGAACAAAAGAAACAAACAACATTTTAGTCAGGGACTGACTAAATAATTCTTCTATGATATATATTGCCAGTGGAGTTAGATTTTGCTGTAACGTACCTATTTGTAATCGCCATATTGTTTGTCATTATTGTTGTATGCTTACTATGTTTAGCTTTCAGGTGCAGGTATCAAGAGTAAGTCCGATATAACGCTTTTCCTGTTTCTGCAAACTCTTAAATTCACCGACACACCAGCATGCAAAGCATGTCATTGCTGTCCCAAACCATGAAGAGAGCCGAAAGAACTGAACTGTTATAACAACAGCTTGTGGTGATGAGATGAAGAGGGTGTTAAGTTGCATCCTTGACAGGCAATTTGTGTACAGCCATAGCTAGTATTGCCATGGTTTTGACAGTTTAGGATGTACATAGCAAAAGATGCTAAATGAGAGTTTTTTTTTCCCTCTCCGATATGCTGCTTTCTTCTGCATATATGGCAGTAGATGATATAATTTTTGAGAGTTTTATCGTCATAGTGCTTTTCGCTAAGTTGAAGGGGAAACTGATTGTTTAAGACCTGACCTAAATAGACTTGCCTTTGAGGGTACGCTTCAATTCTAAAATGACACCAAATCTTCAGGAATTTTGTGAGATCGTATTGGAAGTCGGGATACATGGATAAACAAGTTGGGTATCAAGATTTTAAAATTAGATAGATAAACAAATTGATAGTTCACCTAGAGGCGGGTACTTACAAAATTGACCTATAAAAGTGAAGGCCCCATTTAACCAGAAGCTGGAGAGATCACAACTTCAATCTCTACTTACAAAAGCTGCCTCAAGTTACGGAAGGCGTATAATGAATTCTCAGCAAGTTTCTGCTGCAGGCTAGGAGCTTCACTCTATCAACCACCCAGATTTTTTCAGGACTAGGAGCAAGTTTCTGGCAAATATGAACTCTTTTCCCATGATTCTTGGTTCCATAACTTCGGAGATCACTTCAATTGAAAGCAATCCTGTGAATATTAGACTAGTTGAACACGTTCACCAACATATACTTCAATTAAACACCAAGGCTGAAATCAACATAAGTTGACTGAGATCTACAGATTCGACCACAGAATTGGTAAGAAAATGTTAATCCAAAATTGAACAAGATGTATAAGAGAATCCACAGCAGAAGAATTTGAAAAGCAAGACTGGGGATTGACTATCTTCTTGTAGAGCATGAGACGTGATATTATGGTAACGCAATTGACAGCAGATTAAACAGGAATGGATGTCCTGTGAAAATGAAAAAAAAAAAAAAAGCTTACATCTTGTGAGACAAATGAAAAATATGCCATGGATATTGAAAATAGTGCTACTGGGGAATACAGGTTTCATTTCAATAGTCATGTACAGGAAGTCTCAGAGTTAAAACACTTCTCCTTTACAACAAAATCACGCTAAAACAAGCTTCTATACACCCCGTGAACACCAGCGCCTCAAAACAAGTTTTTCTAACCTCAAGAAAACAAGATTTTCTAGTCCCATTACACATGCATAACACATTAGCAAGAACAGAATCCAAATGGGGCACTAACAGTGCCTGCTCAATAGTGTACCTCATGAGACAGGATCCTTCCCTTTGCTTTGCACCAATGATCCAAAATCTTTAGGTGGCCAAATCTAATGACAAGATGAACAAAGATGAGAAATCTTAAGAGTGAAATAAAGTGTGTTTAACAAGATAACACTATAGGGTAAAGAACTGTAAAGTGAAAGTTTTGGGTCTCAATTTGGCAACGAGTCTTCGTGATTTTCCTTGTTCTTTCAGGTTTCTCTTTGCGCTATAGTTTGCATCTCTATAAAGTACAAATAAGAGTGCCTGCAGCCCATAAGAGGCAGCCTTAGGTATTTTTAAATGAAAAAAGAAAGAAAAGAAAATAGAGTTCTTATATCCTTTCCTTCCCACTTTCTTGGAATTCTTTAGAAAATTGACAAGTTAAGATAATAGGATCCTCTCAGTATTTACTGCTGGTAATCAACAAGCCTTAAGAGTATGTTGTTTCCTTGCAATGTTGTGAGTTCTGTTCACTATCCGTTCTTTTTATGTTGCTTCAGTTCTCCACAAATGACATTCTAGAATTCCTACAATCTCCGCCATATATCACAATTAATTCCACTAAAGGATGCTACGTAAGACGTCCAAAGACATTTTCCAAATCAATCAAACTATAGTTCTAACACTAACAAATGATTCCACTAAAGGATGCTACGTAAGAAGTCCAAAGACATTTTCCCAAATCAATCAAACTATAGTTGTAACACTAACAAATGTTTTCAACTTCCACTGTGAATAACATAAAAGAAAAACCGCTTATCTGTCCTTCAGCCTCCTAATATTCACCATTAACCATTTCTATCTGAACTCCTATCAAAGCTCCTTTCAAGTCCACATCAAAACTAACATCTACCACTTGCATTCCTTTACGCTAATCAAGCAAATCCGAAACCAATACAAGATAAAGCACGCAGATACATAACGAAAAAACAAGGTACAACAAAGCAATAATTCTCACCCTCCAAAAGACTCTGCCTTGTAGAAGACCATAAGGAACAGGCCCAAACTTTCTCGAATCATTCGACTCATAGATATTATCTCCCTCCACCCAAACATGCCCTTTCGGAACCTACCGCCACCACCATCACAACAATCAATCTCCAAACAAGAAAAAAAGAAAAAGAAAAAGACTGATAATTTGAAGCGGAAGATGAGCATTACCACAAGAGTCTCAGACCTATCACTGTTCTTAGGGTCAACAATGTAAGTAACAGACTGACCCTCCACGGCCACCAATCGCTTGGTCACAATCTTCTTAGGAACGTCAGGCGATCGTAGCAGAACAACATCGCCAACGCCCAATTTTTCAAACCGGGTCGAGATGCGTTCGGCCAAGCACAGATTCCCGGTCAGGCCGAGCGTCGGGAGCATGCTTGGGCCGTACGTCTGCGCACAGCGAACCCCCAAAACAAAACGGGGTCGTTTTTTTGACCTCAGTTCATCGAATTTGGAAGAGTGAGAAACAAAAGCAAGAGAATTTAGTGGTTACCAGAACGACGGTGAGGAGGTGAGTCTTGGTGAGTTGGAGGCAACAGACGAACTTGACCAGGCGCGGAACGCCGTCGGTTAGTTCTCTGCCGGCGTTTTTGAATGCCTCCGATGAAATGAAACTGTTGAGGTATCTCAGCGCCATTTTTCTGGTTGCTCCGGACTGGTTTGGAGTGAACAAGGGAGAACTGAGAAGAACCAAGAGCCTTAACGGGCTATTTTATTATGGGCCTAGCTATGTGAAAAATTACAAGAAAAAATTACGGTATTCCGTCAATAATACAAGATCATTCTTTACTAATGATATGATTAAGAAACGTAACAATTTTGACAGGTTGGGAGGTGTTGTGGAGTACCGGTGAAATGAGGTGGCATGTTGAACATTGTTATCACTTTTTTTTTTATGAGAATTAACTAACTTTTTAAGTTAGCACTCCCAATTATTAGATGGATTATGGAGTAATTACTTAAATTTACAAGATGGTTGAGGAGGGACCACAAGGGCTCTCCCGTATACTTATTTCTGATGTAACTATCTAGATTGCTTTTTAATGCAATTCATATTTCTCAAAAAAAAAAAAAAGATGGTATGCCTTTTACGGCTTTCACTGTACAATATTGGAACTACTGGTTCCATGAACAACTCCATGGACAAAAATTACACAAGAAATACAACTATTTGACAGAATTAGAGAAAACAAACATCTTGTACACTCAACCTGGGGCCTTCTTTAGAGAAAGAGAGCAACATATAACAGCACACGTCTCTACATATCTCTATATTCAATGCCTGCTTCCGCTTCAGTCAAGCTTTCTTCATTCTCAACCAACATATAGTCACAGAAGTTTAAAAGCTCATCTGCAAGTGGAGGGATATCCGGGTTACGCCCATCATTATATTTATGCGCATTAAGGGCAATCTGCCACACATCCTGTCTGAATTGCTCCCGGCTCTTGTACTCCATATTCCGAACCTTCACCTTGATTGTCGACAGATCCATTGGGTGCTCTATGACGTCCCGGTAATCAGGAGCTTCCTTTTTGGATACTGGTTTTAGAAAAAGATACGAGATTTCAATTCGATCTTTGAGGGATTCTACAATGCGCTCCAAGATGTTTGCCAAACCAACCTGTACAGAAGTAAGAACTCAATACAAATAGTTCATATATTACTAGAGGTATTGATTCACATTATATCTATAACATCTGTTGACACTGCATTTTATATTGATTTTCTTACAACAGATGAATAAATAAATTGGTTTTGTGACTGTCTGTTTATTCATTTCTTTCATCAGACATTATGTAAGAAAGTTTATTTTGCAAGGTCTACATAAATATACTCGCAAAAATGATTTCACACTGCCCCTCATCTTCAAAGTGCAAACCAGTTTGACAATAGGGAAATGTAGCTATGTTTTAACTCAATTTTGTTCAAAGATCATTCTATACAGCTACTATGAACCTACTGGAAACATTTCTAAATTTCTAATTCTAAGAGAAAGAACAGTTGCAACTCATAATTGATAGCTGGTAGACCAATCTATGACTAAATTCCATCCTCATATAGCTGTCTTTTATAATGAAAGCAAGTTAAAGGAAAAAAAAAAAACAATTGATTGAAAGTAATAAAAAGAAGGTAGCAAGACAAGTACCTCTCCTCCTTTACGACGCTTAGTAGTTGAGGCAAAACCTCCACCATAACTTCCCAAATCAACAGTTGGCCTCCTTTTGGCCCCCTGATCTCTTTTTAACATCCTTTTACCAAATCTTCTTGTCCGTGAGTCCTCTAAATAGTCATTGTTTATCTGTGGACTTCTATGCATCATTTTATTCTTCTTCACTTTCTGGAGTTCTTCCTCTCTCTCTCGTTTGATGGCTGCTTCATATTTTTTGAGCTCTGCACGTCTTTCTTGCTCCTTTGCCATCCTAATTTCCTTGTCATACAGCCTCCTGGCACTCTCTTCAATTCTTCGTTTCTCTTGCTCCTCCCCCAATCTTCTGTCATCTCTTGCTTTCTTTTTCGCTGCTTCAATAGGAAAATACATGCTATTCAGCTTCTCATGTCTTTTCTGATGATGTTGCTCTTTGTGAGCTTCCACTAATGGCAGTTTAATAACAGAGGGCTTTTGAGATTCCACATGATCTCTAACTGTGGTTGCTGGATGCCATATGACTATAGTTGGCAATGGCTTTTGTGACTTAACATGACCCCTATCTATATCTGTGGGAGGCCATATCCCAATAGGGGGTTTATGAGATTCAACTGATACCCCTCCAGGTTTCGTCTTGTTAGAAATTATTATTTTACTAACCTTAACAGCGGGATTCCCAGTTTCAAGATCAGATGTGAGTGGATTCCGATAACTCTCTGTTTCTCCAGGAGCCTGTTTATCAGGAAATTTTTCACCTAACGCAACTTTGAGTGTCAATGGAACAACCTTTGAGGTCAGACCAAGGTTTTCAACCTCAGAACCTTCAACATCAATTACAGTCTTTGGTATCAGCTTCTTTGTTGTAGTTTTCTGCTGAAACTGACTAGATGAGTTCAGAGGAATGGACCTTCCGAGTACATTCTCCAGATCTGTTGTTTCAATGTGCACTTTCAGATCTTTTCCAAACTTGGGGCAGTTCTTGTTTGTCCTCATGTGTCCATGCTGACCACAGGCTCCACAGACAAAATTCTCTCTTACTGGCTTCTTCTCACCAAACATCTTGACACCATTTCCTGATGCGTTTAGTTTCTTATGCATAGGTGTAGTACCATTCTCTCTCATCCCTTCTAATTCTCCAGTCTTGCTTCTTTTAAGAAGATTTTCCATCACTTTGCTGTCTCCAATTGGATTCTCTTTAGGAGTATAGGAACCATCAAATTGTGCTGCAACAATGTTTTGCTTTACCCTATCTGCATTCTCAAAAGCAAAACTTGTTCGTGAGCCTGGAAGCAGCCTAGCTTCCTCCAAAACTCTTGTTGTTTTCTTTTTCTTCCTCTCAGTTTCATCACCCATCAGCAACCGGCATAACTCAGCTGCTTCAGCTGCTTCATCTTCATTTTCCTCTGCTGGATTCAAGGACAGGAGCCTTCTCATTACGAGCCCTTTAATGTCGTCTTCTTTGTCACACTCAAATTCATGGTCACCCCCTAACCCCTTTTCACATTCTTCTGCATCAAGCAGATTTTCTAAACTCCCAGCAAAGGAATCCAGATCACTATAATTTCCTTCCGAATCAGTCTCATTCTCAACACTGCCTACTGCTGAAAGACTATGAACTTGCTGTTCCCAAATTTCCTGACACCTCTCCCTGCTGAAAGAATCTGAACGTCCTCTAACAGTAGCACAGTTTTTCTTTCCCACTGCATTGGACATTGATGATTTTGGAGCAGCGCGAACATAACTAAAACCTAGGCCCCGGCCAGATGGATCACCAAGGCCAGATATTTCTAAACGCTCAATATTTTCTTTTCCCATTGTACAGGCTACAAAATTGCAACTCAAATTCCATGGAGTCGTCTGTAGTTCCCTTTCGATGTGACATGCAGCAGCCAGAGTATTACCTTCGTCGTGGAGATGACTCATTGCAGATGACATAACAGAAGGATAAGTTTGAGTA
The DNA here is from genome assembly GCA_002564525.1 of Rosa multiflora. Taxonomy (NCBI): domain Eukaryota; kingdom Viridiplantae; phylum Streptophyta; class Magnoliopsida; order Rosales; family Rosaceae; genus Rosa; species Rosa multiflora. The sequence continues at coordinate 93,567 of BDJD01003753.1, read as the reverse complement.
ATTCTTAAATGTTTGAGGCGATAAAGACCAGCTTGCATGCTTTCATAGGCACACACCTCTTCTGGTTTCACCATATTTCTTAATTCATCCTCTGAGAAAATCCTGAAATTGCTCTTCTTAACCCAATGTCCACTTGATCCCTTTGGTAAATTCACAAGTTCCTTCACTTTGTTTTTGATAAAGGGATCAGATAGGTAAGGAAATTGTGCACGTAACTCATCTACACAAATACAAGGAGGGACATGGCGCTCTTTGGCAGCACGGAACTCACGGCACATGTAGACTAGGAGCCTGTTAAGCATGTAATTTTTCAGATTCTTAGTTCCAGGAGACATTACCTTCATGAGAGGTTCCTGTTGCCCTACAACATTAAGCTTGTCAATGCGTCTAATTGAAAGCTTTCCCTTTGCAGAACGAACTAACAGATAATCAGTTGACGGCACCTTATGAGAAAAAAGAGGTGCTCTATACATGTTTGTCTCAAGAGATGACTGACAGCAACCGGCTTTTATATCTCCAAGAAAAGGTGATTTATCAGCAGGGTTTAGCGAAATGACATGACCTGAGCTGCTGTTTTCATTGTGCAACAAAGATCCATTTTGATCATCTGGGGCTGAATTTTGATAATAAGTGCACAACCTTGCACCCATACCAATATTGCTCAGAAGTAAAGGTCTTTCCTCACAATACTCTACTAGAAAGACATGGCCATCTTTAGCTGAAAGGTCAGATTTCTTCTTAAATGCTCCAGGAGGACGCAACGATTTATTCTCACCAGGAAGTTTTTGCGACCTTGGCAACAAATATATATTTGTACGGACCAGATAAAGCAAAGAGTTCCGCTGAACATTTTGAGCAGCTAGAGATTTATCATCTTCAAGTTCCTTCCCTTTATAAAACATCCTCACTGTTTCAGATGACTTAAAATCTACAAAAACCAGAAATTATGTACACTTTAGAAGTACTCATTGATTGTAAACAATAAACAAGGGTAAATGGGATAAACACATGAGAGACGAGGTGACAACCTAGCTTTTTTGAAGCTTTTGCTTTGACAGAAAAGACAGTTTCCTCATGATCAACATGAAGCTTACTGCCTTTGCCACCCAAGCTCTTTATAATAATTTTCATTGGTCCTTGAGTAGGCAGCTTCCCTAGTTCTTTTACAGCTTTTTCATCGTCGCAGGGATACCATAAAGCCTTTGGTCGATGAAAATTAGCAACCTCCTTACTGTGACAAAAAAAGCAGTGTAAGAGTAAGACTCAGATGGCATGGCACAAAAGGTTTTGCACAGGTAATAAAAACTGAAATTGTCACAACAAACCCCATTGAGTACCTATCATGTACTGATGTGCAAGCACAAGAAGGCTTATGCATAAAATGAAATCCAGAACTACCTCAACTTAATTGTCATTTAAAGAACTTGTGAGCCTCAATAAATAAATTAAGCATAAACATAAAAAAGCATCAAGCTTACTTGCTTAACTTCAGCTTCATAGTCTGTAGCCGAAGTGCAGGTTGTGAGTGATAAATCTTTATGCTTTGAGCAGTGCGTCTTTTAGAATTCGATTGTAGTTGATAAGATGTTTTCCTGTTTGCATAGTGCTTGTCATTAGCTACATATCGCCAACAAAACTGAGCTCCATGACTGGGCAAATCCAAAGAATCCTCATTGCTTGACTTTAGAGGGGGAGTTACAATCGTGGCCCCTGAATGAAGCTTAAGATGTTCACTATCCTTGTTATCCAAAATCTCAAAGAGCATTTGCTCATCTTCAAGATCAAGGATAAGCTTTGGCTTCCTAATAGGCATGTTTGGGTCCCATATGATCTGGTCTAACCACGATCCTTCCAGCATGTCTCTGTTATGTGAGCTAAGCTTGCTGAATTGCCTCACAGCATCTCTCTTATGAAGCTTATGGTCGACATTCTCCATTCTACCAATCGAGATTCTAGCCTTAAGAGATGGGGATGGTATCTGCTTTCCGATACAGGAACACATAAAGGTCTTGCTGAATTTCTTGAGCCAAAAGGCTCCAACAGACTAGACCTGCTAAATAGCATAAAATCATGCCTTTTCTCATCAGACTCTTTTTGGGACTCTAACTGAATATTTTGCGACCCACTATCAGATTCTGTTTCACTACCAACTGAGGTGTGGTCAGGTCATGACATTTCACAACTCTCAACAGCATTGTCACTCATTACAGGAGACTTGTCCCAAATAATTCCATCTTCCCAGTCTTGTTGATCAAGAGGGTAAAATGTAGGACACGAAGGTGACTGCCTTTCCACACAAAGATCCACATCTAGATCTTCTTTCATTGGTGCCGCAAAAAGGTACGTGCCCTTTCCTGGCCCATCCAGCACAGCAAATGAGGTAGCCTCTTTGTGAACACGAAATTTTGCAAATTCCAAATCATCATCATTCAATTCTGAGATGTTATGTTTCACTCCATCAGCTTCTTTCAAAGCTGTAAATCCTTCACTAGTTCCTTTGAGAAATGCCTCTTCATCCTCTTCAACAATATCTGTAACATCCATGGATTTATGCATACTTTTGCAAACAGAGTACCTATGGTTTCTTTTAACTGCCTCCTTTACATGAGTGCCAAAGATTTCTGAGAATCTTAGGATCACCTCTCCATCTTCTATGCATAGAACTGGCAGCGGTGGGGAAATTCTAACATCCTGTTCAACCACCTCTTGTTCCTTTTCCTGTTCACTCTCCTCATCATAATTTTCAACCACATCATGTTCCACTTCTCGAATTTTATCCACTGAAACTTTAGCAGAAAGGTATTCATCTCTCGGCAAAAGATGGTCCTCCTCAGTAGCACCTTCAATCTCCGGACCCTCAAAATCCTCATCAATGTCAAAATAATTCACAGCATTCTCAGCCTTCTCATCATAATCTTTCTCCACCGCATCGCTTAATGTCCTTGGTAACTTCACTGACATGTCCATATCCGTGAACGCAGGACCAAGCTTCTCGGAAAGTGCAGCAAAATGCTTCTTTGCATCCTCATCAAGGTAATCAACATCAAGATCACCCGAGTCATCCACATTACCAAACATAAACCCAAGAAACCGACTACCCCTACCATCCTCCTCATATTCTTCATCATCATCTTCACCCCTAAACACTTGGGACCCACCATCTGAATTACAACCCATGTTGTGAAAGCTCTACAACAACACTTCACAAAATTCAAAACCCAACCAAGTGTTTTACTTTCAAGAACAAACAAAGCACTCTAATTTCTTTAAAGATCACAAATTTATAGCCTTTGAGCATCTAAGCAAGATCATATCCGGTTTAACCTCCATAAGGGTATGTATTGATGAAGACAAAACAAGCAAAGGTTGCAGAGAATAAAACAAAGCAATGAACTTTTCTCTGGAAGAACATTGAAACCAAGCATTACATGATTTAGGGCAATCATAACTGTTAAACCAAATTTTACAGATAACAGCGAATTCATAAACAACCCACAAGTAAAGCATTAATAGGTAGAGAAAGAGCGAGAGGGAAAGAGGCATACCTGAAAGCTTTTACCTTTTCCTCGATACTCTCAGAAAGCGGGTCTGGTTCGTCTTCTCGTATTTATAGAGGGTCCGAACTTGGGAAACTGTGAAAATAGCTAAAGTTTGGAGCCTTTCAGATAATTTACAGATTGTTTCCCTCCCTTTTTCTTTTTTTGTCGCATTAACAACTTATAATCACATGTTTTGAGTGGAACTCATGAGCTCCCACTCAAAGGCATAGTTAGAGGTGGTCGAGAAGGGGCAGACGATCCCTATAACTTAGTTTTTATTTTCAAGTTATGTGATGTTTCTAGTTTCACATAGCTTGCAAACCCTTTATTGATCTCTCTCTACCTCTTTTCAAATTCTGTGACTTTCTATTAATCTTTTATTTACATTTTCATAAAACATCCACATTTCAATGGATTTAAGTCGCAAACATACGAAAAAGTAATTAGATGTCTATGATCAAATATTCACATCTAGCTTCCTTGCTATTTTATATTTTTCAGAATTCTTTTTAGAAAAGCTGCATATCAATTCATGATCCATAAAAATATTATCCAGAATAATTTTGTGTGTATCAAAAATATTCATATTGATTACACCAACAAAATCAGTCTAAGACCCAACAGGCATGACCAAGTCCAGCCTTATTTTTTGGGCTATGAGTTGGTGATGCCCCTTGAGCAGGCTTAGCCCAACCCATTTTACATAGGGTAGGGTTTGGGTTTGCTTTTGAAGCCCTGTGCCGGACCAAGTCTTGTCCATTCTAGTAAAGTATATGGCCAGCTCAGCCCTGCCCAAGAAAATACAAAAGAACTATTACTTTTTATATAAATTAATTATTTAGAGCATATTAAATAAGTATGTTAAATGTATCGTAATTTCATTTGAACTACAAATAGTAAATTTACATTTGATTTCCTTTATCAATCAATACATATTATTATTATTTTTTATTTAATAGGTGGATTTGAAAAGATTAAAATTTTAAAAATTGGGTTTGATTTCCAACTTAATCAAATTAGTTTTTTTTTTAAGTTAATATTATTTCACAAATCACTGGCCTAGTATAGGGCAAGCCTTAGGTGAGCTTTGTTGGCCCATGAGCCCTTGGGCTAAACATATTTGTGAAAAAGACAGCCCTACTTGCCTATTTAATTCTTAGGGCTACAAAAGCCTAAGATTGGACTGTACTTGGGACATCATATATTTGGGTAGGGCCATGAAGGAGAATATTATGTTAAAAAAAATAAAGAAATAAAATAATCATATCTATATACAAGTTATTAATCTTGTTTTTCATGAAAGAACAAGACACATTGAAATGGATTGTCATTACATCAGAGATAAAATTCAAGATAGCTCTGTTGTTACAAAGTTTGTGAGTTCTTTGCATCAATTAGATGATGTTCTTACTAAAACATTGGGAAAAGAAGACTTTATTCCTATGATTCGCAAGTTGGGAGTTTGCGACATCCACTCTCCAACTTGTGGAGGAGTGTTAGGAAAGAAAATATTGTGTATCTTGTATAATAGGAAAGTAGTTTAGCACACTACTAGAATTTACCCAATGAGTGACAAACCACTTTTGTCACCTATTCTGAAAATTTCGTCACCTATAGATATGGGTGATGAAAAAAGTTTGTCACCAGTTTCGTCACCTACAGTGCGTGACTGATTCCTTTAGGTCACGAAATGCTAAGTTCATCACTAAAATAGATATGGGTGACGAGACACCCAATCTCTGACATTTCGTCACCTATTCTTTTTCAAATCCTATTCTTTTTGGGGAGTGAAATTTGCACTCCCACTATCTTAATTTAATATATTTTATGACTCTATTCGTTGCACTTCCTCTTTTGCCCTTATACAAAACACTATATTGCTCTCACCCATATACCCCACCGATCCTCTTCATCTCCAACCCCAGCTTCGTCGGAGTTGATGTCTATGGAAGTGGTGGTGGTCGTCGCGAAGCTGGAAGTGGTGAAAATTGATAGACCAGCTAAAGAAATTGTGGCCAAGGAGACCACCATTGTTGACAATCTTCCGTTTATCCTCATCACTAACTGCACATCTGTCAGAGAAGAGGATCATCTTCAAGCGCTAGCTGCTTGGCTATATTTGATAGTAAGGGATTCCCAGTCAGGTTTCCGCTTTGATCCTCTAGAGGTGGAGTAACAGGAGGAGCACTATTGGAAATTCAAAGAGGACGAAGATCTGTAGGAATGGAAGCCAAGTTATGCGGGAATTGAAGAAGGTAAGAAGAAGGGTTAGGGGGTTTCCATTAAACCAAGTTGGGCTCGGAAAGGAGAAGGATGATGGACTAGCATGGGACTTGGGAACGATGAGGATTGTGGGCTTGGTTGCATAGATGAACACGCACTGATATTTGTGGGAGTGCCTGCAATTTCAATTGGTGGCTTGCATCCCTGATCCCTGTATGCGAAATAATCAAACAATAAGATTTATGTGAATAAAGAGTGCTCAATTGAAAGCTAAATCATCAAAACTTGTCTATCATTTGGATTTCAACACATTAATATACTTTGAACCAATACTCCAATAGAGATTCATACAGATCTCATCACCAATGAGAAAACAAAAAATGCATGAACAAATCACAGCCTTCTCATCAATAACTTATCAAATCATGAAAATTGCGCATATCCAATATGATCTACAGACATAGCCTTTTGTGACAGAGTTCAGATCCTGAGCAGAACCAGAACAGAAAAAGATATTCTGCTATAGACAAGAAATATTTTTTCAATGAAATAGAAGAGATTGCTCAATCTGTTCCTACAAGATTGTCTTCCAGAAGGAACGATATGAGTTGGAATTAACAGTTCTAAGAAACTCATATTGATGGCATTAATGAGGAAGCTCTCAGCATCTTGGTTAATGGAATTCGGTGACATTTGAAAATCTCCAGTAGATTGCTTGGAATGTTGACGAATATCACATTTATCAAATGACATACTGGGCCACTTTGGTTTAATTTGAGAAATGCTTAACCCTCCATTTAGAAAGCAGACAGATTCCACCATAGAAGACGGCGAAGAGCTGAGGGAGTGCGTCGTATGAGAAGCCAGTGTCGCCAAGACTCTCAGATCCCCACTAGTAAACTGAGAGTTAATTTAATCTTTGGTAAAAAAAAAAATGAAAGGGCAAAACGGGAAGTGAGGTTGTAAGAAGCATAAAATATATCAAATGTAGACAGAGTCACTCCTTTTTTTTTTTTAGCCCCCAATATTTTTGCTACCACCAAATTTGACTTTATTGGTGGCGAAAATAGTTCATCGCTATTTTTGAATCATTTTTAAATTTTGGTGCCAAAATTATTTTTACCCACCAAATGCAATACCATTTGTGCCCCAAATTAATTTCGTGTCTAATTTTAAAATATTAATTTTTTATTTTTAATCTTTCTCCAATATATAGTATATAGGAAAATTAGTTTTAAATTAATAAATGTATGTTATCAACACTTTACAACAACAAGTAATAGGTACATAAGTAGCATAAATATATGTTAACATGCTTATTAGCAGTACTTTACAAATATAATAACTTGAAAAGTTGTGCTGGATGCATTTGAAATTTCAAGGCATCATATTTACATCCAAATTGTATCCTGCCAAAAGCTATAAGGACATCATTTATCTCTGCTTCTTCATTGATTCAAACACCACCATTGCTGTCCCGATGCTGATGCATATGACCCAAATTCTCAACATAGGTCACATTTTAACCCTTCTACATTTGCCAATAACAAAGCAATTCAAAGCCCAAATAATGGTAATGAGAAAAGTATAGTATGTAGATACTCGATAAGAACTGCACAAAAATAGTTTATCATTTGTACTGAAGCTCCTCATCCTATTTCCAAAATTTGGGCCACGTTTGTTGTTACTCTTTTTATTTTTTTGTTTATTCAATTGTGATTTCAGTTTCAGAGAATTGATATTAGCAATTACTTTGTGTACAATGTTCATGGCACACTTGGATTATATGAATTGATAAGTATTTCAGGTTTAAAGTGTAGATATGCATTTTAGCTGGACTTTCTGGACATCTCTTGTTTCCTTCCTATTTCAGTTAAAACTATGATCATTTATTGCAGTTCGTCTAATGAATCTTGCCACCTTGCATTAATCTCCATATTAGATACAATTCCTTCCAAGAATTTTGGTTCATCATGTAGTTCCAAAGGTCCTAGTTCCTGCTTGCAGAAGTCACAGGATATTGAATGACATTTATCATTTGTACTGAAGCTCCTCATCCTATTTCTAAATTGTTTTTATGTGTCAACAAGACAGAGATAAATGCAACAACAGAACAAAAGGATGGGCTACCATATCTACACTTTAAACCTGAAATACTTATCAATTCATATAATCCAAGTGTGCCATGAACATTGTACACAAAGTAATTGCTATATCAATTCTCTGAAACTGAAATCACAATTGAATAAACAAAAAAAAATAAAAAGAGTAACAACAAACGTGGCCCAAATTTTGGCAATGAATATATGAGGGCCTCTTCAATATCCATCCAACAACAGAACAAAAGGATGGGCTACTACCATAAGTGCAAAGAGATAAATGTCATTAAATGCAGTAATGGCATAAAAGCACAACCCCCTAACTTTTTAGACCATATTTACTTCTGCAATTTAAAAATTAACAATGAATAAGTCAGTTAGATTTATAAGGCTAACAAGAAGGGTGAACACAGAAAAGTCTCAATAGAGAAACCTGGTAAGGCTTCATCAAGGGTTCCAGTTTCAACAAGTCCACATTGTACAACTGTATGCCTGGACGATTTATGCTGGTTACTACTACCATAAGTGCAAAGAGATAAATGTCATTAAATGCAGTAATGGCATAAAAGCACAACCCCCTAACTTTTTAGACCATATTTACTTCTGCAATTTAAAAATTAACAACGAATAAGTTAGTTAGATTTATAAGGCTAATAAGAAGGGTGAACACAGAAAAGTCTCAATAGAGAAACCTGGTAAGGCTTCATCAAGGGTTCCAGTTTCAACAAGTCCACATTGTACAACTGTATGCCTTGACGATTTATGCTGGTTATGCAATCTAACATCATTACAAGGTCTGACAAACTCCTCTTTGGCATCAACATCACACCATGTTTTCCCAAACTGTATGCCTGGACGATTTGTGCTGGTTATGCAATCTAACATCATTATAAGGTCTGATAAACTCCTCTTTGGCATCAACATTACACCATGATATCCCAACTGGCTTCCTTGGAATGCATAAAACACTATGACGAGCAGCTGAGTAAAAAGGAGAAAAACAGGGGCATCATAATGTGATCTAAAACAAAAAAGAGAACATAAGAGCTAGTGAATCCATAAAGGAGGAGGAAGGAGCTCAATAGTCCATACAAACATTCTCAACCATGTGCTTTACCCATAGAACATCTACTGGCTTCCTTGGAATGCATAAAACACTATGACGAGCAGCTGAGTAAAAAGGAGAAAAACAGGGGCATCATAATGTGATCTGAAACAAAAAAGAGAATATAAGAGCTAGTGAATCCATAAAGGAGGACGAAGGAGCTCAATAGTCCATACAAACATTCTCAACCATGTGCTTTACCCATAGAACATCTTACATATATAAGAAATTACCAATGCTGATTCTAGAACAATACAACAAAAATAAATACATTCAACACAAACTTTAGCAAAGCATCGTGGTTCCACAATCCTCACAGTACATCACACTGTCTGGTATTCCTTCCAATAGTTTTTAGATCATAATCCTGGCTAACATGCAAAAGTGGATACTACAAAGCCGAGAGATTGATATAAAGTCAAAAGTAAATGTTACACCAAAAAATAGTAGAACTAAATCTACTGCAATATGGAATTAGATGATGGAGCTAAAATCCCATAAGATAATATGCTAAGAATGCATTAACTTACAATTACTAAGCTTTCCCAAAATGGACGTCTACGCAGAAAGCACCCAATAGTTAGTCCTTTCTGAGTGAACAGCTGCATTATAAAGAAATTGTCTCAGCAATTTCAACACTAATGCTTCAAAATTCCAAGCTTTATGAGGTCAATTTCTAATTACTTGAGCTCTGTTTTTCACAATATAAATTCTTATTAAAATACTAGTTTGGAAATTTGAAGAACCAGGCAAACACGAGGAAGCAAAGTAAATTAGACAAGAATAACTCACCGGCAACAAAGATGACGCAGGCAACCTGGATTATTGCTTGTAACCTGATACGTTAGAGTTAACCAAAGAGAGAGTTAGCCCGAGATTATTTCAAACCAAGAAAAGCTTGAAGGATGAAAAAGAGAGAGAGGAGATAATTGGCACAGTCTAGCCTTATTACTCACTGAACTGAAAAGAAAAATGTAAAGCTTTTATATACATCCTCACAAAGCTTTCTTACCACTATGAGCTATTGTTTCTCTTTCTTCTTTCCCCAACATTTGAGCTATCTAATTAAAAGAACTGAAGTATGGAGAAAATTTATTCACATATTGAGAAAATCCAACACAAACACACGTGTGTGTGTGTGTGTATACAAAATACAAATTGCAAAAACTCACAAGCAAACAAACACTTTCAGGGTTTGGTAAACTCTTACAGTTTTGATCTGATTGCTCTTAACCCAATTTACAAACACATTAGAACCGTCTTTCTCAATTGAACCAAGAAACTCATCAATGCAATCTTTACACAGGATTGTCACATTAGGTTCACTCTCCAACCATTGCAGTTCTGCATATCAATTAAGGGTAGATTCAAATCCAAGCATTTTAGTCAAAATGAAACAAGTTGGCACTCTATTTGCATAAGATAAATTCTATTCACACGTATCTATGTACTTAATACACACCTTGTAATTTTTTTGTCAAATATTTTCATCAAAACTTCCTCTTATACCGTCATTTACATTAAAAAAAAAAAAACAGTAGGTTTCAACGAGAATGCAAATCTGTGCCAAACCAATAGTCACTTGAGCAGCCTATTTCTTAATCCCAGCTATGTGTTAATAAAATTACTCTTTGCATAATTAAAAAAATGAAACAAGGTAAAATATATACCTGGCCATCTGCAATTATCAACAGAAACTTACCAAAACTATTGAATTTGCCCAAAATCCTTTCTAATTTCAGAAAAAGCCACACACAGACTTGAGCAGAAAAGGGCCAACATTTTAAGACTAATGAGAAGATTGAGAGAAATAAATTGTCCCAAAGAGGAAGGAGGACTCTAGGATTTCGTCAAGGAGCAATCTATCTTATGAATGTATAAGGATTTGAAATTGAATGTCGCGACGAGTGTGAAATTGAGAGAGAGAGAGAGAGACGGACGGATTGCCAGCAATGGAGAAATCATCTCCGGAGATAAAGCCCATAGGTTATAAGAGATGAATCTTCAGAAAGTGAACAGCTATAAGGATTCGAAAAATGTGAGACAACAAATCAACCACGGTGGAGATTTGGCGGTGAGTCTGAGAGAGAGTCTCTCTGATCGCGGTGAAACTGGAACGATGATGGAGATTGTGAGTTGAATGAAAGTAACGGAGATGGAGAGTAAAAGGTAAAGCTTTTCGATCTTTTTGTTTTCCCTAAAAAAGAAAAACAGATTAGTGCCAAATAACCATCACAATAAATATGGGGAACATTGTTGGTCCAAAGTAAAAAAGTATGGGTGACAAAATTAGATCCTACGATGAGTCACAATTTTAAGGTTTGTCAGCTATAATTTTGTGATTAAAAAGGTATATTATAATAGTGGCATAGTTATATGTTGCCTTATTCTCTCCTCAACCGTAGTGATTGATTCTCCTTAATTGTAGAGATAGTTTTCTGGTAGAATAAGAACTCTCTCTCGTAATCTGTATATATCTTTGTTATGTGATTGAATACAAATACAATGATCATTCAGCCAAATATCATCTTTTCATTTAATTCGTGATATTAGCTTACCTTACTGAATTGAAACAATGTTAGAGATATGGAAAACTTATCCAATTATCTAAATGAATCCATTTGAAATATTTTATCTGATATTTAGAAAACAAACATATCTCACTAAACGACTATGTATAGGTACATATGTACCTTTCAGCCAAATATCCTCTTTTCATTTAACTCGTTATATTAGCTTACCTTACTGAATTGAAACAATGTTAGAGATATGAAAAACTTATCCAATTATCTAAATAAATCCGTTTGAAATATTTTATCTGATCTTTAGAAAACAAACATATCTCACTAAACTACTATAAATAGGTATATATGTAGCTTGGTATTTTCATCGTCACCTAGCTTGAGAGAGCAGTAATCATGGCTACCATTGTCAGTTTGCTCGTTTATTTTGCCATTGCCTCTTCTTTCTTCGTTTCTTCTAATGCTGGAAGAAAACTTCTCGACTCTACAAGTGTTTCCACCAATGGAGCCACTAACTTTACCATTGTGTGTGATCCGTCAAGGTACTCCAACCTCGGCCTGAACATATCTGACTTTGCCTTCTGCGACTCAGCCTTGCCGTACGATGCTAGGGTCAAAGACTTGGTGGATAGGATGACCTTGGCAGAGAAAGTGCAGCAGCTAGGAAACAAAGCAGCTGGGGTGCCTAGACTAGGCTTGCCCAAGTACGAGTGGTGGTCTGAGGCACTCCACGGTGTATCCAACGTCGGTCCGGGTACGTACTTTGATGATGTTGTTCCCGGTGCAACAAGCTTCCCCCCTGTCATTCTCACCGCCGCGTCATTCAACGAGTCCTTGTGGAAGGAGATTGGTCAGGTATATTTGAAATACACCCATGATGCCTACGTTAATTAATTACTCATCTTCTTTGTTTCTGGTTGGAGAAGATATATTTACATAAAAAAATTTCGTACACAAATATACAATATATAACATGCTACTGTATATCATCAATAGCGTAGATGGAAGCGAACTTTAGCAAAAAAACTAGGGCAAGCAAATGCATGCTTTGCATATTTTAACAGTGATTCACAACTGATGGAATCCTATATTAGATGTTTACTCGATCATTTATAGGCTCCGAAATCATGTTTCCTCTTTAAGTAGCTTAGATTTTGTTAATTTATGATGTGATTTACGTTAGCTGAATCATTTATTTTATTTCAGGTTGTTTCAACAGAAGCAAGAGCCATGTACAACCTAGGAAGGGCTGGATTGACATATTGGAGTCCCAATATAAATGTAGTGAGGGATCCAAGGTGGGGAAGAGCCACAGAGACGCCCGGTGAAGACCCTTATGTTGTTGGAGCTTATGCTATAAACTATGTCCGAGGCTTGCAAGATGTTAAGGGTACAGAGAATTTTGCAGACTTGAACTCTAGGCCTCTTAAGGTCTCCTCTTGCTGCAAGCACTATGCTGCCTATGATGTTGATAACTGGCTTGGTGTGGATCGTTACCATTTTGATGCCCAGGTGACTGTATTTGAACACATGAGTTGCTACATTTCTATATGTTACATATTAATTGATGAAGTTTCTAAAATTTGTTCTTTACTTTTTGATCTAAAGGTTACGGAGCAAGATATGTCAGAGACTTTCCTTAAACCATTTGAGATGTGTGTTAAAGATGGTGATGTTAGTAGTGTAATGTGCTCCTACAACAGGATTAATGGAATACCAGCTTGTGCTGATACAAAGCTCTTGAAAGATACCATTAGAGGAGAATGGGACCTTCATGGGTATGATTTATAGTACTTAATTTAAAATTTAAACCTAATTCAATTTTCTCTGCAACCTGTAATGCAATTAACCATCTTAATTTTTATTTGTTTTGTAGATACATTGTCTCAGATTGTGACTCTCTAGAAGTAATGGTGAATGGCCATAAATGGCTTGGGGACACTGGAGTGGAAGCTTCTGCACAAGCATTAAAAGCAGGTTAATCTTTGGCAAAACTCATCCAACTTCTAGCTTTTGGTTCTTGCATGCAGTTGCTGTATGGATTCATATTTATGGCTCGTTCTATAAAAGACAATAGCTGCTGGTAGCATCAGATATATTTTATCCTATTATCCTATATATAGTCATGTTTAGTCTTTGGAATTTCCTATCAAGAGTTAAATATTCGGATTCTTTGTGGATGAGCTAATCTCTAGCTTTTGGTTTTAATTAACATATCCGAGTTCAATTAACTAATATCTATATTACATTAATATAGGGATGGATTTGGACTGTGGAATCTACTACCCTAATTTCACTGAGTCTGCTGTGAAGCAAGGGAAGGTGAAGGTCAAAGAAATAGACAATTCTTTGAAGCAGCTTTATGTGGTACTTATGAGGCTAGGCTTTTTTGATGGAAACCCTATTTACAACTCACTTGGCAAGAAAGATGTGTGCTCCCAAGAACACATTGAATTGGCAAGAGAAGCAGCCAAAGAAGGAATTGTTTTACTAAAAAATGCCAATGAAACTTTGCCTGTCAACTCTTACAAGATCAAGAAATTGGCCGTGGTCGGGCCTCATGCCAATGCTACTACAGCTATGATTGGAAATTATGCAGGTATATTGTAGATTATAATGTTTTCTGACTGTTTTACAATAAAATTATTTTAACACCAAAATTGTAGTTCACTCTAAGGAACTATACATTTTTACCGTGTGCAGGTATTCCTTGCAAGTTCATCTCACCTCTTGATGCTTTTTCGAAATATGGAGAAGTGAAGTATGAAGTGGGATGTGATGTTAAGTGTCCAAATGAGAGCCTGATATTCCCAGCCATGCAAGCTGCAAAGGAAGCTGATGTGACAATAATTTTTGCTGGATTAGACTTATCAGTTGAGGCTGAGAGCTTGGACAGGACTGATCTTCTTCTCCCTGGGTATCAAACCCAATTCATCAACCAAGTTGCTCAAGTGTCAAAAGGTCCGGTAATTCTTGTGATCTTGTCTGCAGGGGGTGTTGATATCACCTTTGCCAAGAACAATGATAACATCAAAGCCATTTTGTGGGCTGGATACCCTGGTGAGCAAGGTGGCCGTGCCATTGCAGATGTTGTTTTTGGACATTACAATCCTGGTAAGTATCAATAATGCCTGAGGATTCACCTTTGATGTAACAAACTCATAATTATTAGCACTGGTTTGTTCATAATTAATAACACTTGTTTGTTCACTATGTTGCAGGTGGAAGATTACCTCTTACATGGTACCCAGCTGATTATGTGGATATGCTACCCTTAACCTCCATGCCATTGAGGCCAATTGATAGCTTAGGATATCCTGGTCGTACATACAAGTTCTACAATGGATCCACAGTTTACCCATTTGGATATGGTCTTAGCTACACCAAATTCAACTACACTATACTATCTGCAAAGAGATCTGTAGACATAAAGTTGGAGAAGACCCAACACTGCCGTGACTTGGAGTACAAACAAGGGGAAAAGAAACCAGCTTGCCCTTCAGTCCTTATTGATGACTTGGACTGCCAATATGATTTCGAGTT
Organism: Rosa multiflora; assembly: GCA_002564525.1. NCBI lineage: Eukaryota > Viridiplantae > Streptophyta > Magnoliopsida > Rosales > Rosaceae > Rosa > Rosa multiflora. Next base: position 78,536 of record BDJD01003753.1, on the reverse strand, counting down.
TGAGGTTGAAGTCCGAAATGTGGGCGGAAGGGATGGAAGTGAAGTCATTTTAGTTTACTCTAAACCCCCAAGTGGCATTGCCTCTACACATGCTAAGCAGGTTATTGGGTTTCAGAGGGTGTTTGTTGAAGCTGGCAAGACTGAGAAAGTCAAATTTGTCTTCAATGTTTACAAGAGCTTGGGAATTATTGATTATACAGCTTATAATCTTTTACCATCAGGCAGCCACACCATTTCGCTCGGAGACGATCTGGTTACATTCCCTCTCCAAGTTAACCTTGTGTAGAGATTGTTTTGGTGGCTTGAAATTGGTAATTTAGTGGTTTGGTTATGAGGTTTTTGTGTAGGAAAATTTAGTTCGCAGGCCTTTACTAGTTATTTTTCTCTTTTATTTTTAATTGTACTCAATTAGCCCAACTTATTAATAAATTAGTTATTTTTATCGTTTTGTTCCTAATCACTCAATCGGTGCAATCACCTCTGTATATCAGATACTTCTAGCTGTTGAGTTATTAGCTAAAAGGGTTTCTTATTGATCTGATAATGCCCATGTCCTTTTGGGATTGGAGGGTTCGAGGGTTCGCATACATGAATTTAGTATTTACTGTTTTTTAATACCATAGACAATCAAATAAAAGTGGCCTAATTAAACACCAGATACAGATCATTCTGCATCTTCTTGCCCTCACTCTGCATTCTGTTGAGTCACAGATTCATACTACATTAGCTCCAACTGTAATGGGCCATATATTTTCAACAACATTTCAGCAAAAAATTTTCGTTTTTCTTAAAGTTGCTTCAAATCTCAATAGGAAATAAAGTACTTAGATGGATGGGAAAAAGCCAAGAACAAAATTACCAGAAAACACGAGAACTGTTGGGATGATGGGTATTAAAGAGTAAAGACATCCCCAACTTGACAAAATTGATTTCAGAGTGGGGACTAAAGGCACCATTAGCAAGCAAGAAATGGCAGTAGTGGAAAAACTCGAGAAAAGTCTTGAATGGTGCTCCACTAACACAAGCGCCTATAGTCTTCAGTGGGGTTTCAACATACGGATGAATAGGACACAAAAGCACCATACATCCATGTCCCTACAATTCCAGCACCTAAAAGATAATGTAAAGCATACATGGATGGATTTAAAGTATAAGAAACCAAGATAGTGACACAGATTTGAGCAAGTCATGCTCACATAAAGCAACCAGTAACCATCTTGGCCTTTGAAAAAGGAGCTTAGATAAATCCAGCACCAAATGCAAATGGATGATGTATTACACTAGTGTGCCACACACATGAATGCTTATTGGTTATGCCGGGCAATACAACAATGCACCATGCATGTATCTCCACGATATTCATGTCTCTGGAATTCAAACAGATGAATAGGCGACACAGAAGTGAGTAATGACAGTGAACCTGTTCCCACAATAACTCGGATATCTATAAGAAATGATGGAACATCAAATATACTAACTTGATGAAATTTGATTAACCAGTCAAGGCTGGAGAAAAGGGTGCACAGTTTTACATAGCAGTTGGTAGCTGCAACATGCCCATTGAAAATTAAGTGAAAACAAGAAAATGAGTATTCATATTACAAAGCAAAGCAAATATCTTCAATCTGACCATCAATGAGGAGATTAAGTTTCCAGTAGAAGCTCCAGAAAGCACAGAAACCTAATATTACCACCATTGCAGGTTCCATCTTAGTTATTCAAATTCCCAACTCCAAGCTTCTGCATCTCGACTTTGAGAGACTTCAAGTACTGAACAGCTTCATCTATAACAGCAACCGTGTTCATTTCATTCCCACCAGGTACAATCCCTCTTAGTGCTCTCACCATCTTCTTCATTTTCTTTCGTTTTCGTTCACTGTTGCAGCTGCTGCTGCTGCTACCAATGCCAGAAGTTTTTTCAAGTGAAAAATTCTGCCCTTCATTCCTGGTTTTCAAACCATAACTGGAGCAAGAATCAGAGTATGAACTCCCATAGTTTCCATGAGTTCGTGCTGTACTGACCTCTTCCTCATCATATTCTTCTTGCTCTTCTTCATCTTCCAAGCTCAACAATGCATCAATATCATCTGAATCCTCCTTCAGAGATGAAGATGTTTCTCTATTCTCATTATTTCCCTCAATCAATCCCAAATTGTCTTGCACGTAAGCTGCACAGATGTCAAAGGCAGGACCAGAAATTTTGTGGGCAATTGCAGGATTGAACATAATCTGACTGCGATGATCAGTCTGGTCGAAGATTATGAAATTCTTTGGGCAAATGTCAGAGGTTTGAAATTCAACACCATGGAAGGGTTTGTAGTGCATTGCATCATGAGGTAAAACAGTACCAAAAGGAGATGCCACAGGCATATGCATGTAGTTATTACCCACTTGATTTGCAAAGGGCCGTGCTGCCTTGTTTGGGTCAAATGCTTGGTCACTCTGCATCAGAAATCCTAAGTAATTAAAGCTGAACAGATGGAGTTTCAACTTGATTAGAAGATACTACGACTTCGACTAGATAAAGATTCGTTAAGTAATACTAAGGACTGTTTTGCAAATCAACTTATTGCCATTCTGCTACTGGAAAGCCGCCTAATTCCCAATTAACAGCAACCACAATCAATACCACTGCCTTCTTATGTATAAATACAGCTGGAGAGCAGTCTATCCAAATCCCAGAGTCACAAGGTCCGCAATATTAGACTACGTAACAGGTTTAAGCAACTGACGAAAATATTCAGCCTGTACGAGCAAATAGAAGAAGATCAACACAATAATATATCTTCAAATGGGTACAAGCAGTCATGCTAAAGCACATTGCCAAGAATACCACAAAAAGCAGAAATGAGAATATTCAACACATACATATGCATTTGTGAAAATACAAAAATAATGCAAACTGTGTGGTTAAAAAAAGAAGAAGAAAAAGGAGCTCGATTCCACAGCTTTCAAAGTAACCTATCTTAAATTATAAGATGCCATCTGATAAAAAGGACAATAAAAAATATCAACATTTCCACTCAATGCAGGGTTTTGAAAGTATATCATCACTTAAGTTCAGGCAAATACAGCCAACAAGCTATTGAAGTCTAATTATTAAGGAACAGAGTTGAACATCCCACCCTACATATGCTAGTCCTGATATACATAAACAGCCAAAAGCAAACCATGTACTATGCCAATAACCATGAGTTTTTTTGGAAATAGTTGCATCTTTCTTGTCGATCATCTTATTCTATGCTTTATAGTGAAGAAATGAAATACATTAAACATATCAGAGAATTCCATGCCAGTTATCTTATTCCATCCTTCTTGGTGAACATATGAAATCCACTAGACATGTCAAAGAATCCAATTGGTGCTCGTAGAAGATTAAAAACAGCATGTCAGAAGGGAAATGAAATATTGGTAGTACCTGGCAAACTTGCATCAGTTGGTAGTAGGCAATGATCCCAACATACATCATAAATTTCCCAACGTCCTGAATAGCTCTGTATCTCCTTATGGTTACCCCAACATACATTCTCACAACTCTAGCTACCCGTAAAAATCACCAAATAAGATTTCTTCAACAACCAAAGAGTTTCTCCTGTAGAAGAATACACTCAAAACAGCATTTGTCAGTATGAAAATCGAAAGAGAAACAAGAAACAAAGTAAACATCACAAAATGCACCATGTAATTTTAAAAAAATGTGGAAAAAAAAAAAAACTTAACAGATTATTTATATAAAAGGAACCACTTCACTTGCAGGAAGTTTTTGTTCGATTCGTAACAAAAGAAACTTTTCAGAAACAAATAGTTACACTGCTGTTAAAAATCTTGCAGAGCACATAAAGGGTAAAAGCAGATGGTGGAGCTAAATGGGTATTCCAGTTTCAATATTTACATCAATTTCTACAACTTATAAGCTGAATTGACGTAAGCATAGCCAACTCATTAAACATACTGTAATACAGAGAGGGCATAGTCTCACCGAGTGAATACAATTACAGTATGACGCGGAAGAACACCACCAAACGAACACAGTTCCTGTTCCACGGCATTTTGATTTTACTTCTTTGATTCCAAAGCAATAGGTACTAGCCTTCAAACTCCCCCACTAACAACAAAAAAGAAGAAGGACAAAAACAAAGTTAATCAAACCTTATCAGACATTTACATCTCAAGTCAGGTAGCAGAATATATAACACCAAAAAAGACACCAGCTTGGATAATGAAACAAGTAGAAAGAAAACCACAAAAAAATGACATTTCATTTTCATGATGTGGGTCTGGCAAAGCAAAGCCCTTTACTAAACTGATGAGCTGAGATTAATCTAAATTCATTCATTTCTATATGCTTATCAGCAACCAAACTTATCTTAATCCAGATTGAGCTCACAAAAAAGCTAATTTCCAAGGAATCTAAGCACCATAGTTCCAATAGAAAACCCAACTTCATGAGACCAAACCAAGCACTAAAAGTTTCAAAAATCAAATAGAATCAACATGAACCAGCTCAAAGATGAGAGCTTTGAGCCCTTCAAAAACAAACCCAACACAAATAAACAAGAATCAAACAAAAAAGACTGAAACTTTAGATCAAAACCTATGTTTTCTGAGAGGATCGGACTTGGGTTGTCGGATTTGTGAGCTGAAATTCAGTGGATTGGAGCAGATGAGGGAAGATCTAAAGCTCTGGGTTTGGTAGTTTTGGGTTTGGGTTGGTATTTAATTTTGGTTTTTGGGTTTTATTGGGATGTGTGTTGGGACTGTGAGACAGAGAGGAGTCAAACACGGAGAGCGGGAGCCGTCGGATTGGGGGCCTTGGAAATGCTTTCCGTCTATTGCGGGGGCAATGATGGCCGTTGGATGGGGCACGCGTGCAGGGACCATGTGGGGCCCTTTCACGAGGTTTGACGAATGCGTATCGTGGAAATGACTCCACTGTTCTCTACTTCTCTTTGCTCGTGTGAAAGCCCCCCCACTTTATTTATTACGCCCTTAATCACTTCAATTATACCGTCCATAATGACGTTTTTGCACTTTATCGTGTCTTTGTTCAACTTAATCGGATTTTTTTTTGGGAGCTTCTATTCAGAACAACTCCAACAGTTTCTCTATAATTTTTGTATTATAGAGAATTAAAAGTCAAACCTTTTATCTATTTTTCTTCTCCAACTCCAACAGATTCCCTAGTTTACAGTAATCTATAAAATCTCGATATTCTTCTTTAAAATTTTGGAGTTTGCTGTAAATATAGAGAATTTGGTTTTCTCTCTCCTCACTTTCTCTAAAATAGAGATAGTTATAGGGAATCTGTTGGAGCAAAAGAGACTCATTTTTTCCTAAAGTAAAGAAAAATCAAAATATAGGGAATCTGTTGGAGTTGCTCCATACCTCCAAAATTTGTATTTGGATCTCTCTCTTTTTCCAAATTATAGTTGACTTTATCAACTCATGCCAAATTACCAATAAGCACACAAAAGAGGGAAAAAAAAAAAAAAAAAAAACCTCTTTTTTATTTTTATTTTTTTTAACCCCACCCCTCATCTCCCATAATGTCAGTAAGGTTTGAAACTGTGACATCCATGATATCGGTTATCCTACATAACCAACAGGTCACAGCTCACCAACAAAAACAAAAAAATATTTTCTTACCTTTACAAACAGTTTGTTTCGATAAGGCAATTCGCAAAATTCTAAGCTGTGCATTGCCTATTATATTGCTGCTTGCGCTTTTTTTCCAACTCGAAGTAATTAGTAAATATGTCTCTCTCCAAGCTAAGGAGCATTATGTTGGACCGTCTTTGGAACACCATGACCACTTTCAATACGGACATCTGTACATAAATCATAATTAAGTGATGAAAACTTTGAATCCAAAAACTCAGTTTAATTAAAAATTTTCAGAATTGGGAGTAATATCTAAACATCTCAGATAGCAGTATAACAACGTCCTTCTATATTCAATTGATTTAATGAAAAAATACTGTATTGACTACCAACTAGAGATTATTATTATTATTATTTTTTGTGCAGCTTAATTGTATGAAGGGTAAAATAGGATTGTGAAATCTTCAAAAATTGAATAAGGTTCGACTACTAATTTTGGAGGTATGAATAGAACGTAAAGAGAAGAAGTTTTTATTGATTTTATTGGACGATGGGCGTTGTGGGAAAATTAGGGAGGTCTAGATAGCAAATTGGTTATCTATAGAAGTAAGTTGGAGGTCTATTAAGTTGAGAGGTCCAAATGCCAACTTTGGAGGTATGAATAGAAGCTTTTTTTTTTTTTTCCTTAGGCCTCGTTTGGTTCATGAAATGAAAATATTTCCTTTATCTTTTTCATGGAAAGGGAAATGAATTTCCCAAACACTTTCCACTCCCATATTTGGTAACATAAGGAAAGTTATCAGGAAAATTATTAAAAAATTTATAATTAATGCAATAAAATAATGTATTGTGAGTAATAAATGCAAAGAAAGAATGAGGGAAAGGGCAATGATATAGGGCCTCAATGAAGCCTAAGATTTGTGGCCTCAAATCCTAGGTGTCATGCCATGTAAGTAAATAAAAACTTATTTTCAATTCCATATAATATATCTTGCCACATCATACTATTTCAACACCAACTTTACCCTTTTACATTTCATTTTAAATGTTAGGAGGTGAATCAATTACATTAATGAATTTAATTAGGTGAAAAAAAAATATCAGCAATTAATTATATATTAATTTAAGGGATATGTTTACAGATTCTTTGATCAATATTTTTCTTCATTTAATTAAAATTTTTCCTTTAATTTTTCTTCCCAAATGGCATTAATATATTGAATTATGTGTCAAGAAATAGACGTTAACTTTTCTTTCCAAATATTGATTAATTTCATCAACAAAAATATAGCATTAGTAAATTGAATTTGGGAAATACTTATGTCTAAATTAAGAGGTAAGAAAAAATTACACGTTAGCAACCATTAATTAACATCTACAATCTAAATATAAGGGAAAGACAAACAAAAAATAATAAATTCATATCTAACTTTTAAACCCTAGCTACATAAAGATAAAACAATGAACAAAAGAATAAATACAATTATATGAATATGTATTTTTCACATTATATTTTCAAAATTTGTAGGAACCCAACAAAGGTTGAATTCATATACATGTGTTATACAAATCTGTTAATCAAATGTACGTGCAAATCTATTGACTAAATTTCATGAAATTTTTTCTACTCTTGATTGAAGAAAACAAAATTGTTATTTAAATCTAAGCATGAGTGTAATGAAAAGAAATGAAAGAAAGCCATTTTTTTTTAGAAGAAAGCCAAAATAATTTTTGAGGTAGAAAACCAAAATAATTTAGAGTCATTAGATTTTGGAAGGATAAGATGGTCTTTTTCTCAAAAATTACGTGGCATGATTTGACAAATAGGTGATTTGTGTAGATGACATGACATGACACCTAAGATTGAGGCCACAAATCATTTTCCATGAGGGAAAATGATTCATTTAGAGTTTGGAATGATCCACTTCCCCCTTCATTTTCTCTTCATCAAGAAAATATTTCATTTCCTTTTGTATCCCAAACACAAGAAAGGAATGAGTTTCCTTTCCTAATGCTTACTTTCCACGAACCAAATGTGTCCTTAATTCTATGGTGGTGAATGAGAGAAAAAGGATAGAGACACCGGGAACGGCCGAAATCGTCGTTCCGATAAATTAGTGTGAAATTTTTTCATTAATTCTATGATGGGTTGATGATTGAGGATGAGCAGGAGTAAAGTATGAATAAATTACGGTGGTCGAAACAATTGTTCCCGTTAAGTTGTTACAATTACAATATATCGATTACTAAAAACACAAATTAGATATCCAATTTAATTTCAAGCAAATCAGTCCATATAATTTACAAAACTAATTGTGTAGGGTTTCATATCAATGATTCTTGTTGTCCGTGATTTTCTATTATTTAAATTATGTGAAATTTCTAAATTAATAATTAGTTATTTGAGATGATCATAACCATTTAGAATTACAACACCACATTTCTTCCCCATTCCACCAATTCCAATTGTGTCTCAGTTTTTATACACACATTTGACAAGGAAGTTTAAAAGTTTTAAGTTTGTGGTTGCGAAGTGTAGCACAGGCCATTGAAATCAGCAAAGCAAGAGAACTTAAACGGGTAGATCAGACTTGTATCAGTGTTCCTACTTCCAACTCTGTCTAGGATAATGTTAAGTCTTTTTGTATGATCTAGTCATACATAGTCTGTCTCACACACAACATTCATGTGAAACCCCAGCACATACATAATGTAAATCTTCAAGGAAGCCAACTCAAAATATATGAACTACTTTCTCACACAAACTAGGCTTACTCTCTCATCTCTGTTCATGTTTCGACAAACCACCCGATACTGCATTTGTTATGGTTGTATTTGCAGCTACCATAACCAGCTAAGTTGCAAAAACTAATGCAGTCAGAGTATTATTAATTGCAAAGTTGTAGTTCAGAATGTACAAATGATTAAATGGTATACTTGAATCTGTCGAGGAAATGAAACACTTCCGCCAAAATTACAGTTACAGTGGTGCCTCTCCTTGTCCTGCCAGTAAGCATCCGTGGAACATCCACGGTGGAAATGAGAAGAGGGGAAATATTAGCTTCCCCTGGCAGGAACAACCAAGATGCAACCTAGAACAAAGTAAAACTAAGACAACAATACTCCATAAATACAAACGGCATGAAATGGTAAAAGTCATCCTTAAGCTTTAGAAAGTAAATGAAACATCGTATAAAGGTGAACCATCATCGTATCACATGCACACCCTGTGTTGCCTGCTTGCGTAAGAGAACATCTCAAATAAATGCTTCTTCTATTTGACAAAATCTCTAATAGCCTTAAACTAGTTAACCAAACTACTAGGATTTCCAACTACTCCAGACTTTTTTTTTTTCTATTTTGACCAGTGGAACATTTTCATAGGAAAACTGCTTGCGGTACAGAACTCACTTGTAAGGAAAAAAACCAAGAGTAAACCATCCTAAAGAAAAACAAACCATCATCATGCGGTGCAGGCAGTCCCTTAATGGCTCAATCTTGTAAGGAAATTAATCTGTCATATCTTCTATGTTAATGCAGATTGTTACACTGATTGAGTTGTATATTAGCTGTAACTTTCCTTCTATGTAATCTAGATAGTTAACAGGTTCCTGACTTGTAGGAACTGATTGTGATAGCTCTTGTATAAAGGATACGTTCCTATGTTAATGAGAATATAATTCCCAGTCTATTGTTTTCTCCTTCTTTCAAATCTTCAGAATGCGCATCAAAGAAAGTGGAGGTTGGTTCACCAAGACTCCGAAGTTGTTGAATAAGGCTTTCAACTACCAGACTATTAGTTTTTCATACTATGAGAACATGATATGTCCCTAAACAGGAAGCGGGGGAGCTGATGGCTCCAGCCGCGAATACAATGGCTCTGGCAATGTGTGCACAGGAACTCCCACCACTGGTGCGCGGGTCTGACGAAGCCAGAGCATAACATATACAGCCACTGCCACCAGTCCACAACCAGTGATCGACCACACCACCATAAGTCCAATTGATATTGCAGAAAAGGCCTTTCTTTCCCCCTTCTTTATTTTGATACTTGCAGGGACAGCATCCCTCACAAGGACAACCCCTTCATAGACACAAGGGTTCCAGAACCTATAAAGAAAGCACAGAACACTCAAATTGTAGATATGATTTCATTTGCGTATGGAAACTCTATAACTAAATGCCAAAAAGCAAACATACTTACTTGGATCTTCAATCACAACCATGCCGGTCGACTGAAAATAACAGCTCAAATCTGTTCTGCCAAAAGATTGGTAGTAAAGATTCATGGCAACAGACGCGTGGTTCATTAGAGTGTCTGGTAATTGGTATTCACCACCGGGTTCAATTACACTACAGTTGACTTTACTACAAGCAAAGTCAATGTTCAATTGTAGCAAACTATCAGCGGCAGTTGGTTTTGCCACACACCAGGTATTCTGCAATTATCAATAGCACAATATGCATAGTTTATACAAGAAGACGAGGGAAGTACAGAAAATTGGACTAGATATCCAAACTATGCTTGGGAAGCTACATCTACAGACTCCAGCAACTAGTAACAAACAAACAACCAGAAGTCTGAGACTATTCCTGCATGCCAATTTTAAATAATTACACCAAACGAACGGCCATTCTGAATAAAGATAGGCCATAAGGAATTAAGGATGTCAAGAAATCTTAACAACTTCAACAATTATATGAACTGCACATACTTAAAGCCTTCTAAAGTGGAGTAGACAAAAGGAGGGAGCATAGTGCAGTGTAAAAGACATCTAGTGCAATACAAAACTACACATTCTTACACCACCTAATGATACCAATAAAACTCCCTTCTGCAAAGAGATAATGCAACCAGACAAAGTATATAAAAAATAATAAGTATCTAATTGTATATATCACATGATTTTAATTCATAAATGCATATAGTAATGAACAATTCTTAGGTTCACCTCCAGGGTGAATGAGCATATTCACCCCGTTATCGATTAACATATTTTTGCTTAATAAATTTATAATCCAACTGTCTATATCTTAAATTATCCTTTAAAAATCATCTCAGTAAAAAATCAATCGATTCGGAAATCATTTAATTATCTAATTGAATCAAACAAATGGATGGTTCTAACAAAACTTACTACTACTATAATGAACCGTCCATGTATTTCATAGAAATTAATAACTAAAAGGTCTTCAATTTGATTGATTTTTTACAGAGGTAATCTTTATATTACGTTATACAACATGAACGGTTTGATTAAAAAATTATAAAGTTATTATACGTTAATCGCAAGAGAGGGTGAATGACTCATTCACCCTAGGAGTGAACCTAAGAATTGTTCTATAATAATGGGGTCTTGGGGCATACCTTAGCAATGCCTGCCATGAAAGCGGCATGGCCATGTCCTACAATTTAAATTCATATCAGTGAAGGAAACTGAAATGAAACCATTTCGGTATCAAAACCTTCAGTGAGAAAAAACAGAGTATAGAATACAGTCAAACACAAAGTGACAAGACAATAACCATTTTCTCTTTTTCAGTGAGAAATAAGAGTATCCATTCGCCATTGATAAAACAAAAAAAAACAAAAAAGTCCCCAAGTTTTGGTTTTGCGTGATCGAAGAGCTTTGATCATGTGCATAGAAGTCAGAACTGGAATTTGGCAGTAAAACCCTAATTCCCTAAACCCTAGAAACACAAATCCTAAAGATGGAAACTTTAGACATTAGACTGAGGATCAGTTGTTGTTACCTGGAAGATCAGCAATGGCGCAGAGCTCGAGGTTCGAGAGAGCGAGGAAAGCCACGATAACAACAGTGCGAAGGACAAGAACATTCGCCATCGTAGGTTGGAGTTGGAGGTCGACGATGAAAAAGACGATGTTTTTGAGTGAAGCTACGGGAGGGGAGAGAGGTAGAGATGTATAAAAAACCGGGAGTGGCGAGAACCGGCGGAGCGGTCATCATGACACGGCGTAAGTCGACCCACAACGTTGCCTGGAAAATTAAGGTTGGAGAAGTCTGGGAAACAATTGGGGGTGTTCCAGTACTGCCGGAGCTGTTGAGCTAAAACTTCATAATCTGCAGCATATATTTTTAAACGTTTTGCGTGTTTCTATTAATACCTTCAAAATCGGTATCGACTGATTTCATTTAAATTTCAGATTAACACCTCAAGTGCCTAGCAGTAGCATGCAATGGTATTTTCATTTTTATTTTCTTTAACGAAGCAATGGTATTTCTATGAGATCTATCTCAAATTTAGATGGAATAATATAGCAGGTTATTATAAAAGGTAAATCAATAGAGACTAAAATAGCTAAAGTGCAATTCATCGAATTGGAACTGGAAACTGGAAAGTCATGTCGCAAATTAATAGACATGAAGAAGAGAACTAGGAGTCGCAGTTTGACATACATGAAGAAGGTTAAGAGCATTGACAGAAAAAATGAAAAAAATAAAAAATTAGAAGACAATTTGACCATTTTACATATCTTCAGCTTCATAGTGTGTATGCTTACTTACATAAGCGAGCATGAGACTGTTGAATGATGTTGCTAATCTATATGCCATTTGTTTCTTATATGTCTATAGTCTACAGAGGAAATGTATGTAATATGCTATTCTGGTCTGAGTTAATGAAATTCGACATAAATTTATTCAAAATGGAAGAACTTGAAAATTTATATCTTGGATTAAAAATAAATTTAAGACATAGCCTATATCCTTGTGGAATTAAACTCTTATCGAGAGGTGAATCTAGTTAAAGAACAATGTGATGATACTAATCTCCAAAGGCAAAGCTATCTAGCTGGAAAATTGGACCCGCACAGCCAGCACAAAAAAGCGGTTGAAAACTTGAAATGCTGAAGAACATCGCCTGTGTTTATTTTTACCCAAAAAAGAAGGGAAGAAATGTTTCCAAATCAAATGAGTAACAGGCCCATTTCATGATTGAAGAAGGTCCAGTCCTTAGAATCCCACGAAGAAAGTGGTCTCTCTTTTCTAGTCGATCCAATGGGCCGGATGAAATGTTTTGCATTTTGCCTTGCAAACTAGAAGACCCAAAGCAAACTGGGCAGTAAAAATATGTATCAGGCACACCCGTTTCCCTCCCAAACTCCTGGGCTGCCGCAACCAAGAATAATATAAAACTAACGCGACAGTCTTCCATAATACAAACAGCCTGCAATGCTATATTATTCCAAACCTTCCAATTGTTATTTCCGATGATACACCTCATATATTACACGACAAAAAACCAAACAAAGTGGAAACGAATGAAACCAGAGAAAACAGTCCTAAACAGAACCAAGACCATTATCATGACTCATGAGGTGTAGGCAGTCCATCAATCTTCCAGACTCTGAAGTTGGTGCATAAGGCTTCCAACTTCCAAAACTATTAGCCTTTCAAACTATGCAAACATAATATGATATGAACCCTAAGGAAGAGTGGCTGCTGCAGTGCTGTTTGCTCCTGCAATCTGTACATGGGAGTTTCCACCGCTGCTGCTCTTGTGGGTGTCTGATGAAGCTTGAGGATAAGATACACAACCCCTGCCAGCAGCACACAACCAATGATCAAACACGGCACCATCAGTCCAATAAATGTTGCAGAAGCTTTAGATTTCCGCTTCTTTGTTCTGAGACCGCAGGGACAGCAACGTTATAGACACAACTTCCAGAACCTATAAAGAAAGTACAGAACACGCAGATTATAGAGTTAATTCCACTGGACTATCAAATTTCTACAATCATATGCCAAATGACAGATATACTTACTTGGATCTTTAATCACATTCATGCCAGTCGAGTTGAAATAACAACTCGAATCTGTTCTGCCAGAAGATTGGTAGAAGAGATTCATGGCTACAGATGCATGGTTCATCATAGTGTCTTGTAATTGGCATTCACCATCGGGTTCAATGACACTACAGTTGACATGACTACAAGCGAAGTCAATGTTCAATTGTAGCAAATTGTCAGTGGCAGTCGGCTTTGCCACACACAATGTATTCTGAAATTATTAATAACACAGTAAGCATAATTAAATTTGCTATAAAGAGAAAGTGTAGAAGATTGGACAAGATATCCACACTACGCTTGACGAGCTACATCTAGACTCCAGCCAAAAACAACAAAGGAACATACAACCAGAACTCGGGACTATTTTGAATTCCCATTGTAAAAAGTTACAACAAAGGAACTGTCAGTCTAAAGAAATACAGCCATAACTTAAACTCTGGCATGAACTACACATGCTTAAATCCATAAAGTGGAGAGGACAGACTCACGAAAGGAGAGGGTATAGTGTACAAGACATTTACTGCAATGCAAAACTACACATTCTCACACCACCTAATTATACCAATACAAGAGCTGGAATGTAATTAAACACCATTCTGCAAAGAGCTAATGCAACCAGATAAAGTAAAGACAAATATCTGTAACTTTAAAGTTTTTACCAGAGCTGCTGAAGAGGAAACCTTTGTAAGATTGGACTTACATTATTCACGTTATGATTTCAACAATTGCATATGGTTACTTATGGATGAAGTGATCAAGATTGCATTAAAGATTCTATCCCTGAAACTATAAGGATTTTATATATGTGATCCTTATCGTATTGGGAAACTTAGTTTACTTCTATGAGAAGTGATTACATTGATACAGAAATAGAGGACCTAATTGCTTTAGTATTAGGATTGCTATTATGGGATGAATCCTAATAATCAACCTCCATATAAGTCTAAGGTCCCTGCATCCTCTTAACACGAGTACTAAGGAATCTCAGCCCCATTGTGAGTATTCTCGAACATAGAGCTTTGCAGAACACCGGACTTGCACAATGGCGTTTGATGCTTTTACTGCTTCAGGTATGTATCTTGGTTCCTTTTATAATAATCTGTTTTCAAGCATGCCTATTGTATTAGTGTTCTTAATGATCATGATTGTTCTTAAGATATAAGTTATATGTGGTATCAGAGCGTCTTTCATGACGTTATGAACCTCTTCAGAACAAACCTTGTATGCTTGCTATGGTTTACAGAACATATTTTAGAAAACGTTTTCCTATTGTGTTAAAAAAAAAAAATTGTCTTTGGTTATTCGGGCCCAACTCACGCATAAGAACTCAAGGTCCATACTTGGCCTGTTAATCCAAATAACAGAACAAAACTAATCTGACCGATGTTTTACAACAACAGTCATTTTGTTTTTGCTGGGTATGCACCTTGGCTTTCATCAAAATCCCAATTTTGGGATTCTCTGATTCTGGGCATACGGCGTTAAATGGCTCTGTGTTTTGGGTTCGGATGGTCTCGGCTAGAGGGCTGCATAATGTTCTCGCTTCCGCTTATAAGATTATGCAGCAAATAGTGAGTTCTGCTTTGGTACACATTCTCAGAACTTGAATTTCATGATAAATTGTTGATTTTGTATCTAGGTTGCATATCTGGATGATACTCCATTCTATGGACAATTGTGAAAATTGCTTTGCAATTTCAATAAATATCGTCTGAGTATGCCTATACGTTTAGATGCAGAATTAGCAATTGATTGGTACTTACACGGTAAACATCAACTCCAGTTTTCTCCCTATGAATTACTGATGTTTGCAATATGTAGGCAGCTAGTTGATTAAATGGCTGAATGAGATTAAGAAATCTTATAATATCAACTGGTAATTTTCGGTTTATGACTTATTGGGGTATTAAGGAAGATGGTGTCATAGCACTTCATCCTTAGTAATCTCTGTAAGCCAATGCAGTATGCATAAACCAAATCTTGTACTCTGTGTTTTAGGGGCATGACTGTAGCTTCCATAGAAGGCCTCCTCTTTACATGTTCTTAAGACACAGAGATAGCACATTGCAACTTGAATAAAACACATTCAGATACATAGATTTCTTCTTCTGCCATTTTAGGTGATGATTGATCTAAGTATACCATGTTTTATTTATTTTGGCCTTGTGATTCAGTTGTGCCATTGTCTTATGCTCTCATGTGATGCTTGGCATGGAACATTCAGCAAAAATCTAAAATGGGGATTAATGCAATTTAACAATTTTCTTTTATTGCATTGATGATTGTTGATTATAGTTTTTCTCAGAATGCTTATTGCTTCATGTATGTTTTCTGTGATTGTTGGAATGATTGAAAGCTTATGAATAAAACAGAAAACACTTAGCCTGAGCAGAAACAAAATTTAATCCGGATCTGACTGATCCGAGCATATCAGAACCGTGCTGCCATAACCACAGCACCACCCACCATCATATCGCCTTCCCTGCCACGCCCTGGAAAGGCATCGCTTCTGCACCACAACTCTGTCCCCAGATCAGATCGAATAGACCCCATCCAGATCGGATTGATTTGAACCAATCCAGACCACGCCCCCCACGAACACAGTACCACCTAGCAGTCTCCAACCTCGTGCCACCAAGCCAAACCGCCGACCAAGCCATCAAAGGACAAACCACACTCTGGTTGCCGCCTTGATCTCCCCCATCCTCACCTCACAAAGCGTCATCGCAATCTCCCCGATTCGAACTAGATGCTGATCGAGGAACCCGGCTCTCACTCCAGACCCACACAGGCCGACATAGACCCGTCCGACAACGGCGAAAGACTCTCCGCCGGACAGGGGGAAAGGACGCATTGTTTCTCACAGAGAGAAATAGGGTTTTTTTTAAGGAGGTCGTTTATTTTTCTCTTCACAATGTTAGATGATGTTTAAAGTTATATCTTATAATATGTTTTTTCATGTCACATCATCACATGTGATGCATTCCACCATTGTTAACATGTATGTTCGAAATTTATGTTTTTATCTCAAATTACCTTGGATTACTTGCAGCATAGTTAGTTGTAGGTTTTGAATGAAAAACTATCAACTTCCACTTCAAACAATGGCAATGCACTTGTATGTTGTAACGCATGTGCATTATGAGTATATGACGTATTGGGAGGGATGTATATGTGGCAAAGTCCACATAAGTGGATACTAGCTGTTTGGACTCAAAATGAGCATTTTGGCATGGCAAGGCGTGTCTTGGAGAAATTAAGTCAAAGTCAGTGGCTCAAGCTATATATTGTCGACAAGTTCAAAATACATTATTTAGAGGCTAAATAAAGCCTACTATGGAAGATTATGCGAGCTGCAAGAAAAGGAAATGACGGAAGCATGGAAATGAAAAGTCAACTTTAGCACATTTTCCTACTTCGGCTAGGAGAAACCGAGCTAATCAAGGAAGGAGGGGCGGAAGACTAACCAAATGAAATCAAAATGAGCTAAAACTTTCCAGATTATTTCTAGACATCCCAAGGATCATTTCTTATGAAGAGTTCCAGAACTATTTATGAGTGGAAAGCCTTCAAACAATCAGTCCAATTTTCTGCAGAAGCAAAACTGGAAAACTGGACCTGTAAGGAGGCCAGCAGCATTTCCGGCCCAACCACATGGAAGAAAGCTCTGAAAATTTGCCACAACGATCTACGCTCATTGTGGATCATTTTATATGAAGAAGTGGAAGGCCCATTTTGAGTTCTTGGTAGAGATATAGCTGCAGAAAAATTGGGACAGTAAGTGCTTAAACCTAACATTCCATTAGTGTTTTAAGTGCTTAAACCTAACATTTCATTAGTGTTTTAAGTGCTCAAACCTAACCCATCATGATTTGTTTAAGGCCAACCACTATGACTTGGTAGCCTATATATAGAGGCTACAACAAGTAAAAATGGAGAACACAATTCAACAACAATCTCTAAGATTATTCAAGTCTCTCTAGAGCAACCCCTCTCTAAGAGCAACTCCTCTCCTTCTCTTACCGGTGATCACACTCCAGTCCTAGTCTTCTCAAGAGCCGACTGTCAGTGCCACCAAACCCTCTGTCAATGTGCTTTCGTCCTAGTCTCATCGGGAGTCGACTGTAGTACCGCGACCACAACGGTTACGGAACCAGCCAAGCAAGGGTAACGCCCTCGCAAACCAGCTAAGCTAAAGTCACGCTTTAGCAAGTTCTCCCTCACTTCCCAGTAATTTTCACTCTGCTCAACCTACAACGTTGAGTATCGATTGTGTGAACAAGAAGAAGCTTAGCAAAAGTCCTCACCACGAGGCATAAAAAATCCCACGACGAGGTTGGTGCTCTCCTCGTCCACAATCGCTTGAAAGAAGTCAGGTCAAGAGACACCCCCGACGACCGCACCGGAACGGTGCTGGCACGCCCGCGCAGAAAAGAGACTGTTGACCAGCTCAACAAAACTGGAGCCAAACACTAGCAGCCTTGCCCAAGGGTAGCCTTGGCGACAGCTTAGGGCCCAAGGGAAGGTGGGGCACCACATATATATATATATATATATATATATATATATAATTTTCAATAATATATGCTGTAGAATATTTAAAAAAAATTATTCCAGAATTTTAGATGCAATAATTGTGTGTTTTATTTTTCTTCTCATTCTTCTACTATTCAAGTCCTCGAGAACTGTAAAAAGTCAAGCACCATTATAATAGTCTCTCACTCTCTCCAAAATATTGAAATCAAACGAATTTCTCTTTAAATTTGGGGTTTCAATGGTTATTCAATCCCTCAATTCATTTTCATCATTTGTCCCTCTAGTCATTCTCCTATATGTTTTTCATCTCTCAATCTTTCTCCTCTCTATTTTTTTAGTTCTTCTAAGGTGATTAGACAAATTTTTTGACATTCCATGATGCAGGTTGAAGTATATATCAAAATAGGTATTAGGTGTTCTTCAATTTAAAATTATGAATAGTAGAAGTTATATTTCTTGTTTTTGTGGTTCTAATAATTATTCTAAAAATATGTTAATTCGTAACTTTACGGAGCTAAATTAATCACGATCAGAATCATCATCAAAAAATTCTCCAGACCAGCCCCTGGACACCAAAAAAAAAAAATTTCGCCCTAGGCATCAAGAACCTCAGGACCGGCCCTGGATACTAATATTCGCTTGGAATTGGAATACTCAATGTACCTGATCTCATCCTTATGTCCTTTACATGTTCTATAGTTACCATATTACTATCAGACTATAACCCAATAGGGTTGGTCTAGTGTCGAAGCATGTTAGGTTATAAGTGTGAAGGGTGCTGTAAGGCTTTTCCTGGTATAATAGAACCAACCCCAGCTTGTGAAAAACATCTCTTGCTAATTTTGACGATTAGAGTGTAGTTACATCTGACCAATATCAATTATACGTGAAATTCGACCTCAAATAACATGTTATATGCTATAGGGATCCGGATCCTCTCCTTGACTAGTTATGGTCATTGGGTTTCAGCCGTTGATGACATATCTAACGGTTAATAAACAACCATGTCATCAAAATTCACATTAAATGCCAAATTTGGGTAGTCCTCTGTTAACAAAATAGAAATATGCCGTCGACAATCATCTTTTCTTTCGCATCTTCCTAGCACCAACATAAATGGATTGTTGGATTACAGCAAATACACTTTTTTATTATTAAAAAAAATGTTGATTATAAATATCAAGAGTTGAGATCATCTTATAAGTGTTGAATCATTTGCACCGTCAGTGACTATAAGAATTTATAATAGATACAACAGATCTCAACCGTTGATATTTATAGACAATCTTTTTTTTTTTAATAATAAAAAATATATTTAATGTTATCTAGCCGTTTATTATTGTTGGTGAAAGTACAAATCGGTCCATTAAATACTCTCTCAATATATAAATCGAAACACCTGCTTTAGTATAATGAAATCTTCATACATGCAATTCAATCTTTTTGGTTACCACTTCCTAAAGGCCTAATGAGATGATTGAAGGGCGCAATCAATGGGGTTATGCCTTGTGCTAGCTTTTGCTGATCAAGTGTCACTTTTCTCGAAAAACTATTAATAATGAACTAATGTCCAGAGGCCTTCAGCCTTGAATGTGATGCGATCAGTTGAGCATTTTGGTCATCCAAGACTAGATTTCTTATCAGTGGTGGATTCAGAAACTTTTTTCATGGTAGTTAAGACTAATATATATATTTTTTTTAGAATAAGACTAAAATTGAATAGTCATTCAATGCAAAAAAAAATTTATTATTGTTATTACTCTTATAGTTAAACATCAATAAAAATTTAATGATCACAATTAAAAAAATCAATAAATTTACAAATAAAATTTAACAATCGATTAGAATTCAAAGAATTTTCTGAAAAAATAATATATGAATCAATGAATTTCATACTGAAGATGCCGAGTGCAATTGATGACTTCGATTGATCGATTAATCACCATCAAACAAATTGATTAGTGCGCAGGAGGAGAGGAAATAAAAAACAAAAACAATAGGAGATTAGGAGTACTGGAGTAGGAGTAGGGAGATATTTTTTATTTTATTTTATTATTATTATTATTATTATTATTATTATTATTATTATTATTTTTTGGTTCAATACAGCTGCTCCTATTGACGTCGTTCGGAGATAGCTTTACTTTTTCTAAAAAGAACCGCAGCGGGTTCTTCTTTTTCAACACTGGTCTTCCTCCTCTTTGCCACATTCTACCATTTTTACAAACCCAACGGCGTCCCCATCCTTAAACTTTCTTAACCAGCTAAAAAAGGCGAAGTTAAGGGAATCCGCCTCTGATTCTGATAATCAGTAATTCAGTAAATAACATTTACCAACATAATTAACATGATCAGAAAATTAACAACATACTAAGGGGGGTGTATTCATTTAAGAGTCTACAAGATTTTTTTTGTATTTTAGAAATATATGGGTATTCAACTGAGATTTTAAACAGTCCTTTAAGGGTGAGGCTATTGCCACCCTATAATTTTCTTTGTTCACCCTAATTGCTCATTACACCATACATTTTAATTTCAATTATTAGATTTACTTAGAGTTTTTCTATTGGAACCTCCAAATTTACTCACTTGACCTCTATGTTTTTTACACCTCTTATCAAATTTTCAAATACTAAATTTACTCACTAAACCTCACTAAACTTCCTCAAATAACCTCACTCATATAATTTGCAAACAAATTATTATCTTTAAAATAAAAAATTTAGTCATTTCAATGATTTAATCACTTTATAAATATTAACTAAATATACATTTCTTAATCAAACTTGAGTTTCAAGAATTAATGTCTAATCAATAAGAAAATGCCATGAACTATTATGTTTTTTTTT